>PVIH01008552.1:0-89846 GCA_004025045.1 Sigmodon hispidus
GTGCGATGGATTTTCGGACAACACGTATCTTGGAGAGCTTGGACGCGGCACCGCCTGTCACCTTGGCGACGCGAAGCTGCGACAGCTCCACCTTCAGATCGTCCAGTTGCTTCAGCAGTTCCTCCTTCTTCTTGCCGCGTAGGTCCCGAGCCTTAATCTTGGCCATGGCTGCGTTGCTCACCGCTGTGATCCTCTGATCTCACTCACCTTTTCAAACTCCACCAGCTTCCCCTGGGATGAATTTCATAGGTTAGGTAGGTACTTTCTTTTCATGTGTAAAGTGCCAAGGACTGAAGGCCCCTGCTTCACGAACATTCATGAAATCAGGGAATGTTAGAATGACCTCATGATACAGGTGCTTATCAATGAACACAAGCTCATCACTGGTGACAGTATCACCAGGAGGTGGTCTCTCTTGGAGCCCAAGGGAAGGAACAAGGATCATAGCAGATTCACATCTTCTGGTTATCAGGTATATCCAGGAGTCATGCCCTACTTGGTGCCATGTGTAGCAGCCAAGGCAAAGTGACAATAGATATGACATTGTGACATGCTGAATTGTCAAGAGTGGGGTGCGCATAGGAAGTCCATTCTAAGTGGTGACGGCAACTTGTGGCATTGCCAATCAAATGTTTAACTCTGATCTTAATCCATCAATGACCCCAACACCCAGGAAAAGTCAAGCAATGAAAATGTGACTTCTTCAGATAAGCTGTTTCCATCACAGTGGTAACAGGTTTAAAGCATAGGTTTAGGTGACTTCAACACCCCGTGTCCCTCAAAAGTCCAGTGATGGCAGCTGGGTCATGTTCAGCAGCTTGTTGCATATCATACATAGTTGCTGAAGTATTGAATCAGGAACCAGCATCTAAGTTCACCCACTGATCTTCTCTGGAGCTCTGTGTAAGGCCTAGATGCATGTTTCTATTGTACACCAAGCTAAAAAATGTATATACTTGGCAGATCACTAGTGATATTCAGCACAATGGGTAAGTGTGAACTATGCTAACAGTAGCCTCTTTCCATTTCAGTGCATTTAATATAGATTAAGTCTACCAAAAATAAATTTTAAATACCTATTTGTTTTTTAATGAACTACTCAGTTTGTGTGTGTGTGTGTGAGTGTATGTGTGTATGCACATGTATGCAGGGTGTTGTGCATGTGCATATCAGTGTTTCTTTGGAGTGCATATATGTGTGGTGGTGCATTAAGTACGTGTGTGTATATGCATGTGAAGGACAGAGGTTAATGTCAGCTCTCATTCTCCATCACTCTTGACTTTGCATACTGAAGTAGAGTATCTTACTTTATCCCTGAGCACACTGACACAGCAATGTAGTCAGCCAACTTGTTTGGGGATCTTTATCCCTGGCTCTAGAATATTAAAATTGCAATCAGGCTGCCATGTGGGTTCAAGAGACATGTCCAGTCCTCAGACTGGTACAATATCTCTTTATTTACAGAACCATCTCCCAAGCCTATCATTTTTAGGAAACATTCAGTCTTTAGAAAGTTTATCTAAATGCTTCCATTGAAACCCTGATATACTCAGTTAAAGGCTCTCGAATTGCCTTCTCAAGTGAGTTTCTACTGGACCCATTGCTCAGATGTAAATATTAAGGGCTTTACTTTTCATCCTTGCTTCTTGACATAAACATTCCAGCAGGGGACACAGTCTTTATAATCGCAGAATTTAGGGTAATTTTAAAATCCATTCTATTAAGTCTCTTAAACTCAGCTGAGCACTAAGACTGAAAGTCCTTTGTGGTGATGGGGGAGGGGAGGGGAGGATGAGACAGGAGGCAGAAAAGTTTCCAGTCCCTTGTCTCTCCTTTCCTTGCCAGTGTAGGAAGCAGTGGTGGATGATCCTCCTGGATACCCCTGAGTTCTCCTGACTGAGAGGCCCCTGGGTTTTGCCTGTCAGTTTCTGACATCTCCTAAGGCAGCCTACTCTCCCCAGTAGCTGAAATCAAAGCTCCTGATGACCCTCTTTCTTCACACGGAGTGGGCAGGAAACTGAACAAGACAAAGTGGCTTCCAGTGCAGTCCTCATAGAGTATGGGTTCTGTCTCCCATCTGGCAGCCATCTCAGGCAGATCAAAGGACTCAACATCAGTCTGTACATCCTTGTCACTCATTCCTGGGGTGGGGAGACATCTGGGTCCTGAGTAACTGCTATGCAGAGTATAAGGATGGCCTAGTCTCAGATCTGGGAACACTCTCATGGCCACTGTGAAGAGAATTGTAACATGGGAGCTGGGCACCTGCCACTCTTGTCTCCCTCAAAAGCTCCTGACATACCAGTCCCAGACTGGTGTCCCTCTTCAGTGCTCATTCTCCCAAGAACACCCCATCTTTCTTCTTCCATCAGTGGAGTCCTAAGTGATAATTTTATCCTGCTCGGTTGCTTCCTGTTGCTGTGATAACCTCCTTGATCAAAAGTAACTTGGGATTATTTGGCTTCTAGGTTATAGGCCATCATGAAAAGAAACCAAGACAGGAGTCTGGAGGCAAAACCAATGAGAAACATTGCTTCCTGGCTCATTGTTTATGGCTTGCTTGGTATGTTTTCTTATACAACCCAGGGCCCACCTGCTTAGAGTTGGCACTGCCCACAGAGGGCTGGGGACTCCCACATCAATCATTAATCAACAAAAGTCCACAAATATCATGCACATGAAACAATCTGATGAAGCCACTTTCTCAGTTGAAAAACTTCTCAGGTGATTCTGTGTGTCAAGTTCATAAAATCTGACCAGGACATGTACTTTCCTTGCAGGCTTTGCTTTGCCAGCCTTAGCCATATCAACCAGCTCTAGGAGATTATCCACCTGGTCCCCCAGCTCTGGATGTACATACATCACAAGTCCAGGAAGGTTGGAACCCAGAAGTGTTAAAATGAAAGTGAACATCTCAAATCTTACAAGCAGAGCTGTGTGTCCAGAGCAGTTGTTACTGGAGCTCATTGCCCGAAAGATCTTGTGCCACCTAATGATTTATTTGTAAATGTTTCCATACAATGCCTTGCACATAGAGAAGACACATAGTCATGTGTACATGCCCTAAAGAACAGCCATGCATCAAGTCTAACTCATCCACTATTTTTACAAGTGTGTTCAGGAAAGGTGGTAGTTGCTCCAGAGGGAGAACCTTCTAGAAGGTCCAAAGTCCTTAAGTCCTAGAGGTTGAGGCTTTTCTCCTGTAGTCTGGTCCCTGGTAGGAGGAGAGGGGCAAAGCTCATCAGCAATGCTGACTAGAACACCCCCCCACACACACACACAATACTCTTCTGGTAAGGTGATGTCCTGAGATGCTAACATGGGATCTCTGCCAGTCATACATTTAGAGAAGAAATCACTAATTCCTACTCTGCTGGTGCTGGATTCCATGTTCTTCAGATTCTTGTCCATACAAAAAAATTATTGAAGAATGCACACCATGCAGGCATTGACAGATAGTAAACTTTCTCTGCCTGTATTTTTTTGTGTTAGTGGATGTTTTGCATGTGTGTGGAGATAGAGGTTCAAGGCTGAAGTGTAGAATTGTCCTAAGTTTCTTTCTATCAGATTCACTGAGCTAGGTCTCTGAAACCCATTTGAGTTTGGGTTGAGGATGAGATCAGTGTAGCCAGCCAGCTTGCTGCAGGCTGTCACACCCATCTATTTTTTATTTTGGTGCAGGAAATTCAGTTTCAGTCTTAATAATTGTTCAACAACGCCTCATCCAATGTGCTATCTCCCCAGTTCCTGATCATAACTTTTTAAGGATAAATGGAAACCCATTATTCATATGATGAACAAAAAGAGATCCACTGTCAACTAAAGGAAAGTTAATCCTATATTCTGTATCTGGCCACATTTAAGAGCAAGTGTGTTTTACCTGCTGTAGAGAATACCTGGGATGCTCGGGAGAGATGCTGATCTCGGTGACCAATTATAACAGGCCATCAGGCATGCACTCCCATGAGTAATCAAATCTTGCCCACAATCACACTTGCAACCCCTGTCCAGGAGTGCAGCCACAGAATAAGTTTGTGAAGGGCAGCTGGGAAGGCTGGGAAGCTGCCATCCTAGGATAAAAGGCCTGAATTATAATATCACATTCAATTATCTGAGGGCTTTTCTCTCCAGATGGTGTTCATGTGTCAGACGCAGCAAACAAGCTTTGTTCTGGCTCTGCAGTTGGATCAAGGGTTTGTTGGAGACAGGACAGAGTTACTGGTCGCAAAGCATTGAAGAAGTCTTTTGCCTTCTACTGCACCACTCACACTGCTGGATGGGAGACACTGACACTCTGAGATGATCAGATCCAGGCCCAGCAAGATCCCTTCCTCAGTATCGGTTATATTTGTAGGTGGAGTGGCGGAGTCAAAGTTCTGTGCTACCTAAGCTCAGGGCTGCTCCTAAACCCAGCACGAGTCTACATATTTGATGAACAGATGATGAAAGTCCTGTGAGAAGCTGGCAAATGTGTGAACCTAAGCCCAAGTTCATATTGACCCCTACCCGGTGTTTATGTAATTCTCCAGTGTTTTCCAGGACCCTTCTAACCCTCTCTGAAGGGCAGCCTCAAAGATCAGACAGAATGGGCAAACTGCTCTTCCCCAGGGGCCTAGAAGATACAGATAAAACTCATTGTCCCTCGTTTTCTAGAGTCAAAAAAAAAGTAGACCCTCATCAAACAGCCATTTATTATTAGACTATTGATAGTGATAGAACTAAAACAGAAGTGCTTTATTATCCAGAGGGGAGGGAAAAATCAGGAAATCTTCTTCCATGAGCTCTAAGGAAATGTCAAGTGAGATTGACAGAGCTTGATGAAGTGCCAGGGGGGATAAGAAAGGGAAACAAACCGAAAAGTTTTCAAAAGTCATATTTCTGACAGGTTCTGCAGCACACGATGCTCATGGGATAGAAAAGCAATAACAAGCCGGACCTACGCCATTGAAGTTGAGGCTGTGAACACTTTGTTGTGTGTAGACAAATTTTTCTTTGAGCTACCAGCTCACAAATGATGACATAGAGACTTATTATTTATTATGAATGCTCAGTTTTAGCTTGGGCTTGTCCCACTAGTTCTTATAACTTAAATTAAACCATTTATTTTAATCTATGGTCTGTAGCATGGCTTGTTACCTCATCTCTCAGTATTGTCCTTGTTGGCGACTCTGACCTGTTCTTCCCAGAGTTCTCTCTTTACCCCCCTATATCCTCTGCCTAGCTGTTAGCCAACCATTTAGCTTTTAATTACATCAGTTAGAGTGACATGTCTTTACACAGTGCAATCAAATGTCTCTCAACAGTTGAGGGACAATTTTTGTCTCCACAATAATTATAATGTTGCAATCACTTGTCCTGTGTGATGTCTGGTTTATTGCTAGCCAGATCCTTTTTGTGGACAAGGTGCTAGCCTTCCAGAAGTCATGTCAGGGCCACATATGTCTCTCCAGGATGTTCTGCCCAGTGTTATCCACCAGCCTCTTGTTTTATCTGAAGGATGACTCTGCTCTTACCTAGCTGGAAGGATATGAGAGAAGAATAGAGACAGAGCACTTGCTTGCAAAGACTGTCCTCACCAACATGCACATTCCAGAAATATGACCCAACTTTCTCCTCACAGCCCTCTAGACCCCTAAAATAAAGGTTAATATTTGTGCATTTCTATGTTTTATTTCTGTTGCTTCTTTGTTTTGAGGTAGGGTTTCATATAGTCCAGGCTAAACTTCAGACTTGGTATATAGCTGAAGATGGTCTTGAACTCTGATCCTCCTTCTCTAGCTCCTGAGTGCAGGGACTGCAGACATGCACCACTACATGTGCCTTATAAAGTCCTGAGGATTAAACCCAAGGCTCCATGCATGCTAGGCAAACACTCTACCAACTGAGCTATATCCCCAGCCCTCACTCTTATCTATCTTTTGACATTAAAAACTGACCACCATAATTAAATAGCTGCTAAATGTGTAACTAAGATTAAAACAAAGCTGTCAATTCTTCTTTTTTAGTTTATTGGTCCAGTGGCATACTTCCCAAATCTACCAGTGACCTGGTAGATAGTTTTTATTTATACAAAATTATATTGAAAATATGCAAACAATATAGCATTTTAACAGGGCACTGACTGAGCCGCTATACATTGATGTCTCTTATTTAGCTGCTAGGAATGGTACTTGTCTGAGCCTTATAGCTGTATAGAACATCCTAGGCTGAAACTGGAATGCCAGTTCTCAGAGGTCTACAGAGCTTTTCTTGTTCCTATATTAATTTGGGACAAGAATAAGGACAATCTTAGTTTAGCATTTGACCATGTTGTCCCATGGGATAGAGACTCTTAGCAACCCACACACTTCTGAAGAGCTGAGGAGAAGAAGCACAGATTATCTCATACCAATGTCCAGCTGGTGGAACAAGGCCACTCCATCACACTGCTATGGAAAGAGGCTACAGAGGAGCTAGAATGCTGACACCAAGCTCTGCTTCTGCTGTACTGAGGACATGAACAAGAAAAGCCAAACACTAAATGTCCCACAAGTTCTTAGACACAGGCTCTGGGCTTCTGAATCTGCAGGCCAGATTTAGGTTATAGAGTGTGGATCCTACTGAACACTGGAACACCAGAGTTTAGGAATATTCAGCCCACGATCCTTGACCCTGCCACTTTGGTCCTGTGGAAAGAGCGTACATCATGGCAGGGATGTGTGAAAGAACACAACTTCTCACATCACGACCTAGAAGCAGGAGAGACAAGGAATGTTCTAGTACCACCTTCAAGACCATGCAGTGCACTCAACCCTCCCACCAGATCCACCATGTTCAGAGGTTTGCCTGCCCTGGGAACAAATCCTTTAATAAAAGGGCCTTTGTGGCCACTCCAGATCCAAGCCACATCCCCAGCACTTTCTGCCTCTGCCTTCTCCTTCCCACTCTTTCCTTTCTCCCCCTCCCCTCCCCTTTTCTCTTTCCCTCCTTCTTTGTCCCCTCCTCCCTCTTTCCTTCCTCACTCTCCTCAACTCCTCCCCTCCACCTCCTCACCCCTTCCCCTCTCCTCATTGGAAGTAGCCTTCAGGTCCTGCGAACATTCAAGACAGTACAGACATGAAAGGCTTGATTGCTGGAGGGGACAGTATCGGCGCTTCGTATTTGGAATGCACTTTTTCCTTTTATGTAACGATGCAGTTTATTTCAGCTAGGAACACACCCCTATATGTCATCAATCAATGAAACAAATAAAAACTGTTCAGTAGCTATACTTAGAAATGTCAGAAAAGCTTAACCCTGGAGTTTTTCTGCTCATGAATGTATTGGCTGTTGCCTGGGCAAGTGTGCACTATCATACACAGATCTCTACTGCCTGTTTCTGACATAAAGGTCTGTGGGCATGGCTTCAAGAGCACATGTCTGATCATAGTATTTTGGGTGGGAACATTTGGTTGAAGGCCTGGGAAAGCCCTCTGGCCAGCGAACATGTGATTTATGTGCAGCATTTGCCCTGAAATGGAAAGGCAACTACTTTCTCCCTCTTGAGCTTAGCTCTTGGCCAGTGTTCAGTCTGGCTGCTGGAATTTTGACTAGAAATGAAGTCTGGGGTCTCGGATCTCATCACATAGCTCAGACGCCTTGCTGAGTGTTCGTATGGGCTGGCAACATTTTATCTGGAGGTGGACAGGAGCTGCACAGACCAAGCTGAGCAGCATGCCTTACAGAGTGTTCTCCAGGAGGTGTAAATGAGGCACAAGTGTTAACGTGGATCCTGATACAGGGCGCTATTTTAAACAATTACAGATGGTGAAGGGCTGGCTGTAATTGACAGCAGTGTCGGCCCAGAAAGGAGCTTGACAGGCATCGGTGCGATGATTAATTACATAGGGCTGTCTCTGCATTCCAGTTTCCTCTTGTGCAGCTAACAGCTCATGTAGAATCTGTGGCTCTTATTACACCACACAGCACAGGAAATGGCTTTCCAGGATCCTGCCGAGGACTGCTCATGTCAGGGAAAGGGGCTCCAGCCAGTCTCCCTCTGATGACTGTGTGTGTAGTACTCGTCACCTAAGGAACCAGGACAGATGTGAACATGAGGGACATCTCCTCCCTTCTGTCCTAACTGGTAGGTGATGGTCACTTATCAATGAGGCCACCAGGCATCTGGCCGACTCCCTGTGCTTCTGGAAAGAGGGAATTCTGAAGAAGGATGGCTTTGGGATAACAGAATTTCTTTCTGGGCTTCATCTTTTTCAGTTGAGCTGACCAAGATAGTGCTTCATGGCTTATGCAGCGTGGAGCTGGAGATTTCCCACAAGCTATTGGATCATGGGTTGTTGGCCCAGGATGCCTGGAAAGCTGGCCTTCTCTGAGGTTGTCCTGAACCCCAATACCTGAAAGACTCTTTCTGAAAAAAATTATTTATTTTTACTTTTATGTGCATTAGTGTTTTGCCTGCATGTATGCCTGTGTGAGAGTGTCAGATCTTGGAGTTTCAGACAGCTGTGAGCTGCCACTCTCTGAAGAGCTAGAAATCATTGGAGACTTGATAAGGTCTGGCATCACAGAGTAATGGGACATCAAGGGAAGCTGGACGGAGTATGCCAATGCACCCCTGGTGTAGTCTGTGTATGTTTCTGACTCAGCTGAGACTATGGAGAAATGGAAGTGGCTGGCAAGGTCACCTGCAGAATCTAGAACAGGCTCATGCCTTCAAAACAGCCACGCCATCCACTAAGGCCAGAAAAAGAGACAAGGTGTAGACAGAGTGTGAAGATCACTGAAGCAGGTTCCCGTGTTAACACTGACTAGAGAAAGCAAGTAAAGGCAGAGGCTGAGAAGGAAGGACCACAAGTGGAATAGCTGATGGATTGATTGATGGTTCCTGTGCTCACAGGCTCTGCCAGAACCCAGGACTGATAGAGGCAGCCTTACAGGGAAAGCACTTCTTCAAGGACCCCTCTCTGGAACTTGGTATCCAGGACCTGATACCACTTTTTCTCTTGATCCTCAGAGCCAAGGATTATTGCTACAAAATTTGTAGTATCATGTTCCCCACTTTTGCCTGAGAAAACTCCCCTTTGGGGGCTGAAGGTGCACTGGGGAACAAAGGGTATACTTTGTATGTTGCAGCTCTGGGTGTGAGGGACTGAAACTCACATACAAATAAATAAACAAAGCCACCTTGCCTTGGCCTCTTGGAGAAGGAGCTGTGTCACTATGGGCTCATTCCCGTTTCAGTGTTGTTTCCATATAAATGCAGGTGTTCTTTGGAGAAAACTAATGTTGTCAGGCTGAGTTTTAACAACAGACAACAACAACCTCTGTCCCTCAGTCCTCCTTAGAATTTGGTTTTCACTGGACCAGTGCAGGGCCCAGGCTCCAAGGCTCCACAGCTGCTTCATATACATGCTTCATACACTGCTCTTGGTTCCTTTTGCTTCTTCCTTTGGGCTTCTTCTGGTCCTGATTTAATAGCTTAGCTATTCAAATAACCTTTACCTTTTTCAGTATGCAAGCTGCAGTGTCTGGCTGGCCATTCTCATTGGCAGGCAGGCATAGTGGCCCCTAATCCTTGCTACTTTGTGTTACCATGCAAAAGCAAAACACTCACCTCTATAAGTCAGATACCAGAGTAGGCCCTACTGGTGCTTATGGTAGGGCCCACCAGGAGAAGGATGGTCTTCTCTGTGGGTCACTGGAACAAGTTCTAACATTTTCCATTGAACACCACATCTATAAAGCATAGCATCTCCAGAAAATACTCTCAATGGTGAGATGTGTACATCTGTGATTCTGAGCTTGCTTAGAGGGGTTTTCAAACAAATGTTCAGAGGCTACCCTGTCCTGGAGCAAAAGTTGGCCCAGGTTGTTTGCTCCTGGCTTCGACACGTCCTCTGGTGTGTTGCAGTAGCCACAGCCATACCATCAGAACTCCTCTGTGGAGGCTCGGCAAGTAGAAATACCAATTAGACGATAACATTGATCCCTGATTTTGCTGACTGAACAGCCACCTTATCAATGAACTACAGAGGCAAAGAAGCTGCCAAAAAAGTGAGACAGAATCATTTCAACAGGTCAGGCTATGATTCCAAGTGGAATTTAACCTTTCTGTCAGGGAAATACAAACTAGAGCCTCTCCACTTACCAATGTCCAGGAGCCTGGCCAGGATTGCTGTGGGAATATGAGGGCAGGAAGTGGGGGTCAGGGTCTGACTGTCAAGTGTGTCTGTTCTGTCCAGGAGCTCAGCTCGGAGGCCCCGTAGGAGGCTGCCCTGAGATCTACCAGCTCTCTTGCACAGGCTGGTTGGTCCCATGTGATGGCTTTGCCTCACTGGCGGGTTAGAATACTAATGCAACATGACACCCACATGCAGGGCACGGCGGGATCCAGAGAGCTTGTCTAGACATCATGGACACGAGGGAGTCTGCCCTCCTATGGCTTGGAGGAAACACTTTGCCATGAAGGAAGTCTTTTTTTTTTTTTTTTTTTAATCACATTCTAATGTCCAATTCTCCATCACTCTTTGGTTTGGAGCAGTGAGCATCCTGTCTCCCTTCCCTGGCTATTAGCATCCAGAATTTGACACCTGCATCCCAGGAACTTCCCATACCCTGGTAACACTACTGCACCAGGAAACCAGCTATACTGTGAGCGATCTGACTTCAGGGGCAGCCTTGGGCGTTACAACTTGGGCAGCCACAGCTGCCCCTGACCTGTGTCTGCAAGTGATACCCAAACTTCATCATCTTAAACCAACTCAGCTACCTCATCAGGCCACAGCTGGATAACTTAGTCTTCACAAGAAGCTCTGGGGAGAAAGCAGATCTTTCTGTGACCTGTCTTTTGCTGGCTTTGCTTGCAAGGTAATAGTATGTGGACCAAGTCCTGTGTCTCTACATGTGTAGTGTTTAATGGTGTCATTATCTTGTTTTTCAGTGCTGAGATTGAACCCAGGGGTGCTCTGCCACACACTGGTGGCAAGAGTTTACTGTTATTAAGCAAGAGCAATAATGGCCCTCGTGTCCGTGGGTGGCAGACCCTCTTCACTTGCTTGACTGCCTCCTGACCCATCTCAGTGGGCAGTCACAGCATGCAGAGAGACCAAATGTGCTATTTTCTCACCACAGGTAAGAGAAAGGAGACAGAGAGGCTGGTGTTGACCAGAAGGCAAGGATGCTATTTGCACCATGGTCAGGCAAAAGAAGAAATCCCATCCACCCTCTGCCCTCCTGTCCTTTGTCTTAGAACTGGGGCTCTTTCTCACACAGAACTAGGAGTTAGCACATTGCTCTCTCTTGATTCAGATATAGCCACTGTGTATAGGAAGCTGCTTTATGGAACAGACCTTTGGACAAGATTTACCTATTCCATAAGTGAAGGGGTCTCATTCTTCATGTGCCCTGGAAATGTTTCATTGGCTCAACTCATTTAACTAAGTAGATGGAAAAAAACAAATTTGCAATTCATGTGAGGTTGTTTTTATTATTTATTTTTTAACATACCCACCACTGTTCCCCCTCCCTGTCCTTCTCCACCTAGTTCTCCCCCAGATCCCCCTCCAATTCCCCATCCACTTTTCACAGAGGGTAACAACTCCTAGGGTGTCTGGCATATCCAGTTGAGGCAGGACCAAGGCCCTCTCCTCAGTATTAAGGCTGCTTCTTTGTAGGGAATGGGCTCCAAGAAGCCAGTTCATCTGGTCCCACTGCCAGAGGCCCCACAAACTGTCTGCGTCTACACCATTTGACTATTATTCACATTTGGAGGGCTTGGTTCAGTCCCAGGTAGGTTTCATAGCTATCATTTCAGAGCCAGTGAGCTTCCAATAGCCTGGGTCAGGTGTCTCTGTGGGTTTCCTCATCATGATTTTGATTGTTCATATAATCTCTCCTTCCTCTTTTCAGCTGGACTTGGAGCTCAGTCCAATGCTTAGCTGTGGATCTCTGAATCTCTTGTCCATGCTGGACGAAGGTTATATTGGGGTAGTCATTCATATGATAATAGGTACAGGCCAGTTTAGACGTCCTCTGTACTATTGCTTGGAGTCCTAGCAGGGGTCAT
Organism: Sigmodon hispidus; assembly: GCA_004025045.1. Classification (NCBI taxonomy): domain Eukaryota; kingdom Metazoa; phylum Chordata; class Mammalia; order Rodentia; family Cricetidae; genus Sigmodon; species Sigmodon hispidus. The sequence goes on from PVIH01008552.1 coordinate 12,044, forward strand.
CTTTGTGGGTTCTTGGGGATTTCCCTAGCACCACGTTTCTCTCTAACTCCACAGCGGCTCCTTCCATCAAGATATCTATTTTGTTGTTCTCCCTCTCTATTGCTTTCTCAACTCTAGCATTTCATTCTCTCATGTTCTCTTCCTGCTTCTCTTTACTGAGGAGAACTTTTCTATTTCCTCTTCCCAGGGGTTTCATGGCTGTCTCTCTTAGGGTTCTCCTTGTTACATAGATGCTTAAGGTTTGTGGATTGTAACCTATTTCATCCTCTCAATAAAAACAGGATAGAACAGACAGGGAAAAACAACTGATCAAGAACTCCAACACCATCAATTGTAGTGGCACACATCTTTTATTTTTAAAAAAACGTTCTTTTTATTTATTCATGTGTCTTTCACATAATGTATCTTGATTTCATTCATTTCCTATCCCTTCAAATCCTCCCTCTGCCCTTGTAATTTCCACCTGAAAATAAAATAAAATAAAATTTAAGAGAAAAAAATGGAAAAATTGTATCATGGAAGCTGTAGTGTGCCATTGTGAGTCACTCAGAGTACACGGTTTAATTACAGCACTCTGGAGGCAGAAGCAGGTAGATCTTTGAGGTCGAGGCAAACCTGTTTCAGACAGAGAGGAATAAATCCTGTCATCAACAACAAAACAAACAAAACACAAACTCACAACCTACAAAGATGTATGAGTTCAGCAAAAGCAAATGAAGACATTTGATAACAGCTTGTAGAAAGAACAACTTTGTTTCAAGAAGGAAAATATTTTCTACTCCTGGTAGAAACAAAAGTCAATGAAATGACCTTCTCTTTCCTATGGACACGTATGGAAAGACATTGCTTTCCCATGGTACTATATATATATATATATATATATATATATATATATATATAGTTATTGTTTGTGCTCTGACCACATGCCTGACAAACAGCAACTCAAGAAAGAATTTTTTGGCTCACAGCTCAGAGGGCTTCGAGTCAGTCATGGCCAGGAATTAACAGCCGCAGGAGTACTGTAGTGGGGATTCAGATGTCACCCAAAAAAGCACAGGTAACCTCAAGAATCCGGACCTATGTCTGAAGTACTATATGATGAAGGGGAGAGAATGGACTTATAAATAAAGAAGAGATTTTAGGAGAAACAGAACTCTGTATGGGGACCCTTAGCTTTTTCTTGGAGGACACAGGAACTAAAAAGGAAGGCAGGAGTCTGGGTCCCTGGCTCCTGAACGATTTTGGCTATGCTCCATCTGGGTCTGAAATTTTGAGGTAATCTGTGCTTCCTTGGGTGACATCTGAACCTCACTACAGAGTAGCTTGATCCATAACATCTACCAGGAAACAGACAGAAAGGAATGGCAATCTTTGTCTTCATTTGTTCATTTTCTTTCTTTTTTTTTTTAAACACTTTTATTTATTTATTTAATTATTTGACTTGATGTTTGCCTGGAACTGAAACTACAGACAGTTGTGAGCTGCCATGTGGGTGCTGGGAATCGAACCCGGGTCCTCTGGAAGAGCAGAGGGTGCTCTTAACCACTGAGCCATCTCTCCAGCCCCTCATTTGTTCATTTTCATTCAGTCTCAAATCTCAGCCCAGTGGATGGAGTCGCTGACATTCAGGGTCCGTCTTCCTCAAGTCTTTTCTAAAACCCCACCCTCCTGCCATAATATGTACACACTGTTATACACCCTTAAGACCTAAAGTACTTCTTATTCCAGTCAAGTTGACAAAGGAAATTAGAAGCACAACCAAATTGCCAGGATTTGGGGAGAATTCCCTGGCAACAGTTTTTACAAAGACTTGGGAGAGTCACATACCTATTAATTTTAGAAGTTCACAGCAAAAAAATCATTGGATAAATTCAGAACATGTTTAACTTAAGGGCTGACATTTAAGAAACCTTTGTAATAATGAATTACAAATTAGGGTTAAAATTAAGTTTTCATCAAATAAAGTATTCTGGTGGAATTTGGTGCAGCATAAATTGAGATGAGGGTGTACATGTATGGGCATGGAACTGTGACCCTTTCAGCCTGCTATGTTGAAGTTACTTTGTACACACTCAAGCTTTACCACTGTTCTTAATTATTGTTTTTGTTTTAGGGGTTTTGGTTTTTGAGATAGGGACTCGGTGTGCAACCCATGCAAGCCTCAAGTTTGGTAATTCTCCTGTCTTGATCTTTTAGGGTTGGGACTGCATCTGTGAACTTCCACACCACACTATGGCTCTATTTTCATAAAAGATGTAAAGATAGAAACAAAAGCAAAAGTCTAGAGGCAACTGCTGTGATTAGAATCATGCAGAGTCATCTGGGGCTGTAGAATCCATGCTTCTGGTCACATATTTGTATTCATTTTCATTGTTTTCAATGGCTATTGATTACTTTTGTAATCAGAGAAATAAAGCCACAGACACATGTGTATTCTCTTACAGGGTGAGATTTTGTAGTTTTTATTTTGTTTATTCTTCCAGATTGATTTTAGAATTGTTGTGGCCATCTCATCTAAAGTCCTTCAGATGTTTATTGATTGGCATATAAATTATAAATTTTTTTTAAGGAGAGGAAAGAAAGTGTGTGCAGAGGATGTGCAGGTGGGACCTAGGAGGGTAAAGGTGTCATTTGAGTGTATTCAGCTAATATAAGGATGTATGAAATTGTCAAATAATAATCATAAAACAGAACTTAAAAAAAAGAATTACTCTAATTCCACAAATGGGTTCCTGAAAACCTCCAGCTATATGTCTTGATGGACTTGACCTCTTCAGGCTTTCAGAGAGCCATGTGCAATGAGGCCAGGAATTTGCTTTTTTTTCTTTTTATCAAGTCCTCTATGTCTCAGGCCTGGGGCAAGCTCAACTTTACTCATCAACACAAACCACTATTTTTACTTCTTCCTTCCAAGTATCCACCCTTAGAAAGCCAACAAATGTTTCTATAAATATTAGTACTTTTATTTATTTTTGAAAAAGAGATGGCCTTGTATGGTTGCCACATTATTCACAAAGACAAATGAGTCCTCTACTTTCCCTTCCTTCTGAAGAATGTTCTTTATGTACCCTATGAATATGTGTTGCTACTATTGATTAATAAAGAAGCTGTTTTGGCCTATGGTAAGACAGCTTACAGCCCATCTAGAAGAGATACAGGAGAATAATGGCAGAGTCTGGGATACAAAATCCAGCCACTCAAGAAGCAAGATATAAAAGTACCAGTAGGACAGTGGCCAGTATGGTAATATATAGATTAATAGAAATAGGTTAATTGAAGATGTGAAAACTAGCTAGTAATAGCCTCAGCCGTAGACCAAATAGTTTGTAATTAGTAATTATTTTGAGTAATTATTTTGTAAGTAGCTGTTGGGCTGTGGGTGGAAGAGATTCTCCCGACCATAGGGCCAGACAGGACTAAGAAACTTCTGACTACACTTCTCTTTGTGACTTAAATGTGACTGTCTATAGCAGAAGGCACAGTAAAGCAAAGACAAACTCAACACAATGCTAACCTTACTCCTCTGCTGAGATTTCACATTGGTTCATCTAGAAGCTTAGATATAGGGGTGGAACATAGAGATAAAGATGATAGGGCTTGGTACTGCTGCTTGTGTGACTAAAGACATTCATCATTTGATCATTGCAATTCAGTAGTGTATGCATATTCCTGGGCATGAATGCATGAGAAAGAGACAAAGAAGGTCAGAGAGACAGACTACCCAATGGAGGTTGAAGCCTGGTCTTGTCAAAGACAACCCAAGTGCTATAGTTCAATGATTGAAAGCAGATTTGATTTAGTAATTGTTTCAATGAGAGAATCAAAAGATTCGCTGAGGGGTTACAGAAGCAATTCTGAACACAGAGGGACAGATGTAGGTATACATTTAGTTTAAGGGCAGGGTGGGGTGGGGCTTTGTGTTTGGAGAATAGGTGACATGTCAGGCAGGGTAGGTAATAAGATCACATAGCATCAGCAAGACCTTGGCTATAACTGACATGAGTGTATTTAAGATTGAGATCTCCTCAAAAAGTCTGTCAGTCTTCATATCTGAGATTATACTGGGATGCATATTGATTAAATCCACTGCTTGCCTCTGCCCTGGTGTTTGGAATCTGCAGCTCCACTTGAGTCTGCTGTGGAAAAAAGCACAGGAAGGAGATTTTCAGCGTATCTCACAAGGAGCATACACAGCCCTTCCAGGTACTTTGGTTCCAATTTAAGTACCACACATATGGTCTTTACTGGGACATCAGAATCTTTCAGCCTCTTTCTTAGCCCTTGACCAAGGGTGTTAACCAAGGCCAGAGACCCACAGCTTCAGTGGAGAGCCTCAACTACATACATTTGAGCCACAGACTGAACTTTCAATGGAAGGGAAACAATTTATCCCCAAAATGGCAACAAGGCAAATTATAGTTATGACTTTTTTGTTTTTCAATTATTTTCTTTGCTTTCCTAATGAAGAAAAAGAAAGTTCATATTTCTTGTGTGACCATGACCACATAAAAGTATTTATACATATATATATGTATATTTACATATATATTTTAGTTAGGGTTTTTATTGATGTGCAGAGTCCCCATGACTGTGGCAGCTCTTACGAAGAAAAGCATTTACTTTGCGTGGCTTAGAATTAGTTCATTATGAACATGGCAGGATATTGCAGCACACAGACAGACATGGTTCTGGAGAAGGACCTGAGAGTTCTGCATCTTGCAGGAAACAGGAAGTCAGCTGAGATACTAGGCATGGCTTGAGCATACATGAGACCTTAAAATCCACTTTCACTGTGACACACTTCCTGTAACAAGGCCACACCTATTCCAATAAGAGCATACATCCTAATAATGCCGTGCTCATTGGGGGTCATTTTCTTTCAAACCACCACACTCTACTACCTAGCCTCTAAAGACTTGTAGACTTATCATAATGTAAAAAAAAAAAAAATGTATTTGGTCCAACTTCAAAAGTTTCTGTAGTCTATAATGTACTGGGATTATGCTGGTAATGTAAATATTTGTACTGCCTATGGGTTTAATAAAAGCTGATTGGCCAAAGGCAAACAATAAGTGTGGGCAGGGCTATCAGGCTAAGAAAACTCAGGAACATCTCAGAACAGCATTTCCTCTGCATCTCCTGGCAGGTCTGGTAACTCTGGCATTTGTGTCCAGCATCTGTCACTGGCATCTGTTCTGTTTGCCTTTTGCCAATCAGCTCTTATTAAACCCATAGGCAGACAAATATTTACATTACCAGCATAATCCCACTACATTATAACAGTCTCAGACTTATTTAAACATCTAAAGTTTAAAGTCACTTCTGAAACTCATGCAATTGATTAACTGTGGTCCCATATAAAATCAAAATATAAAAAGTAGATCACATTCTTTCAGCATACACACACAAATATATATATTTGTGTATATATTTTAAGTATATACATTACTTAAGTATATACATTACTAATTTAAAACATAGTGAAGGGAGCATAGTAAGGAAATATTGGACCAAAGCAAAATCTAAAACCAGCTGGGCAAACTCCAAACTCTGCATCTCTATGTTTTATGTCAACTGCTCTTCAGATCTCCAATTTCCAGCTTTGTTGACAGTAATACTTCTTTCTCTTTGGTTTGTTCCACTCCCTGTTAGCTTTCCTGAGCAGGTACCCCACAGCTATGGCATCTGTAACATCTCCAGACAATCCAGGGTTCACCTTCATGGTTTCATGAGTATCCTATCTAGGTTTCCATTCAAAGATAATCATGGCACATGTCTGGTCCCAACTGCTTTTCTGAGTCACAGAGAGAAATTCCATATTTTTTTGCCCCCTATCCTTAACTCTAGAACCACATGGCCAAACCTTCCAAGTTCTGCTATTTACTAGCCATGGCCCCCTCATTTAATTATCTTTATCAGTTTCCTATCTTTTTAAGCTTTGCTATTTTGGAATTTGCTCCATAGACTGGGTTGATCTTAAACTCAGAGATCTGTTAGCTTCTGCCTTCTGAATACTGGGGTTAAAGGTGTGCCTTTAACTCAGCTCTAAGCTTTTCTTTAATTCCTTTTCACAGTTTGGAAACTTAGCTGGATGAGATCTTGTCCTGAGTTCACCACTCCCTTTATTCCATTCCTTAATTTGTTTATCTCCTTGAATACAGCACTTATCTTCATTCTACTTCCTGATCTTCTTTTCACCTTAAATTTTATATTTTGTAATTTGCCACGCTCAGCTTGCTCCTTTTTATTATATATCTTCATTAGAGTTACCACTAATAATCATACAACATAGTCTATACTGGGCTGTTTTGAGATTTCCTTTGCTAAGGGTATTAATCCAAACCTCTTTACTTTAGACTCAGGCAGACAGCCCAGACTCAGGCAAAAAGCAGCCACATTCTTTATCATAATATGACAAGACCAGTCTCTAGTCCACATACTAACATTTTTTTTTCCTTTTCTTGATCCAGGTCCCACACACAGTTCAAATCACATTCAGCACCGCTGTCTTCTGTGCTCCTACTAATATGACACATTAAACAGTACTTAAAGCATTCTGCTATTTTCCCATCCAAAACTTTTAAAATCTATATTACTCCAAAGAAAAACATATTCCAACCTAACAGAGCTATACCACAGTTCCTGGTATCAAGTTCTGTCTTACTTATGGTTTTTATTGCTGTAAAGAGACACCATGACCATAGCAACTCTTTTAAAAAAAACATTTAATTGGGCAGCTTACAGTTTCAAAGGTTTAGTCATTTCAGGCAACAGAATGTAAACTGAGATACTAGGCATGGCTTACACATATATGAGATATCAAAAACTGCCTTTATAGTGAAATATATTCTACAACATGACCACACTTACTCCAACAAAGACACACCTCTTAATCATGCCAAAGAACCATGATGTAATACATATAGAGACTTGGATTCAGAGGAACAGCATAACAGCACAGAGTTATTACTCTGATGCCAGAGCTTGCTCTCTGTAGGTAGTAAGGGAAAAGGGCCCATGATGACAGCTGCAACAGCTCACACTTATCACAGTAAAAATGAACTTTAGGGTTAAAAGAATGTTCTGGGTAAAACAATGAGGCCAGGAACTCTAGTGATAAGAAACTATGAGGCATCTCACTGCATTTAAGTCAATCATACTAGACAGAGCAGAGGAAGAACAGGGATTTATAAGAGAAAGCAAGACAGCTAAGCAGCTCTGAAGCCCATGAGAACATGTGTAAGGCACTTTCTTGCATTCCTCCTTTGGCACAACTGACTGTTGAGAGAGAATAAGGAGAACATCTAAGAAAGAGTCCTACTTTAGGAACTAGATCCACTGAACAAGAATGACTGCAGCTACTCCTTGCTAGCTGCAAGAACAAGGAGAGCTTAGAAATACTTGAGATACCACAAGGGCAGAGGTAGCAACAACAGCCTAAAGACTACCAGAATAGTCTAGGTTAGTAATAAGAAAGCCAGAGTAAAGTAGAAAGAACAGAATTTCAAACACCTCTAATGGGTTGGCAATATGGATGCAGGCTTTTCATTGGTTCACACAAAGATATCCAGAGAAGTAACAAGTCTCAATGTGATTACCTCAGTATTTGTCAAGGCTCTGTTATGATCCCATATAAACTAGACAAGTTTACTTCATGTTGCTTTTGAATCAAATAGTAGAATCCTTAGCTCCTTCTCTGGCACCTTATCTGCTTTACACACTGCCGTACTCCCAGCTGCCATGCTCCCTGCTAGGATGATAGTGGAGTAAACCTCTGAAACTGTTTTGGGCATTACAGGCTGGAGATTGTAGGAGCTGTCCTGTATTGTGAAGAGTTGCTTTCTTACTGCATTTTAAATGGCCAGTTGGTTAGCTTTGGGGTTGTCCTGAATAGCAATAGCATAAGTACTTCTGAGAAAGATTTTGGTTGTAAAAAATACCAAGTTCAACTTGTATTGTTTATGTACTCACTGGAGCATAGTCAAGCCCCCAGTGGGAATCCCCTTAAAGAGAACTGAGTCCTTCTCCACCCACCTCCAAGAAGCCATCAACTATGAAGAGCTATACTTCAACATCCCTATCACAATTTTAAAGAGTCATTTTCTTTTTTTAGAGATTTATTTATTTATTTATTTATTTATTATGTAAACCATATACAGAAGAGGGTACCAGATGTCCTCATAGATGGTTGTGAGCCACCATGCAGTTTCTGGGAATTAAACTCAGAACCTCTGGAAGAACAGTCAGTGTTCTTAACTTCTGAGACATCTCTCCAGCCCAAAGAGTTATTTTCAATGGATTTTTGTCTAGAATGTTTTTATGTCTCTCATTCTTGTCTATGAGTCTAAAGTCATAGATACCACCAAGAAAGAAGCTTCCTTGCCCTTTGTAATCTGTGACAGCATGGATTATAAATTTTCATATGATTTCTAGTTACAACATAGGCTACAGATATCAACATGATTTTCTGTTGTAATATGTGACATGGGCACACAAAGCCCTTGTTAACAGCACAGATCACACATATTAACATTGCCTCAGGCAGCAGCACAGCCCACACACATCAACATGGCTTCAAATAGCATCATAGACTGCTATTTACATGCCCTTCATGGTAATACAGGCCCTAAGTAGTAAAACATCTACATGGCTCTCAACCACAGCAAAACCAAGAATACCAACATGGCCCTCTGTTGTGAGTTTCTTTGGGACCTGAGAAGAGCATTATAAAGAATAGCAGTCAGTTTTTTTGTTTTAGTAACAGTATAAGTCAGACAGTCATACTGTCACTCCCTTGCCTAAGTCCCTTCACTGCTGGAGAGGAATCCAAGGAGCCAAAGGTACATGATCAGACAGACCCATGTGCCCAAGTCCTCCTCTGAATGACTTAAGCCCATGGCCAACAGCTCTTTGACCATTTTCACCTAGTGCTACCTGCTGATGTGGGGGGAAATCTTTAAAGATCGGTCACTGTGGTTGCCACTAGTCACAAGTGCCTACTGAGTGCTTCAAATACAGGTAGTCTGCTTTGAGCCCAGCCAACAGTTCTAAGCCATATAGCAGATATTGAAGACTTGGTATTGGAGGCAATAATGTAGTGTATTTTAACAGTGTGTATGTTGGGGCTGGGGTGGTCTGGAAGGATGGTTCAGGCAGGAAGATGATGCCTGCTGTGCAAGTATGAAGACATGAGGGCAGATCTCCAGTACCCCTGTTAAAAAAAAAAAAGGAAAGAAAAAGAAAAAGAAAAGACTATTTTTAAAATGTACATTAAAAAACAAAACAAAACAAAAATAATATCTTCTAAACAAAGAAGTTCAATGGAAACTTCTAGGAAATTTCAGAAGTTTTCTTCTAAATTCTTAACTTTTCTGTAATTCTCTTTGACTTTGACTCTCCTTTGCTCAGTCCCACAGATGTCTATATGTTTCATCTTCATTGATACACAACTATGACCTCAGAAGCTGCAGCCCCTCCATGATTTTTGGTGAGCATGTAATATCGTAAGTGATTGGACCAGGCACAACTAGGTCAATAAGGGTCTGTCAAACTGAAAACAACCATTGGTTTGTTTCCTAGGTGCATTCTGTGTGAACTGGAACAAGAGCTGGCCCCATTTCCTCCAAATCCTCAAGAGAAGACTTAATCAACCAGTGAGACAAGGCCAGATGCTATTTTTCTCACTTAAAACAAACTGTTCTAGAATACATAAAACTCTGGATTCAAGTCACAGAACTGAATAAAGAAAAAAACATTTTCAAGTATGGTTTTCCACACTTGTAATTCTAGCACTTTAATTTGCATTTCATCTTTACAAATTTCTACTTGTCTTTGCAGGAATACACAAGCAGAACACACAGTTGACATTTCACAGGTTAAGACAGAGAGAATCAGCACAATGGAATCAACATATTTTAAAGGATGTCAATCTTCATAAGACAAATAATGCTTTTAGCACCTCCCATGTGCCAGGAACTTAGGTTGAGTTCACAGACTGTCACTACTTTCATTTGGAAAGAATAGGTCAATGAGGGACTACTGATATTATGTGTGTCTATGGGCACATCTGTGGGGGACTTCCTTAATTAAATGAATGTGGGAAGATTCAGCCACTGTGAGTGGTATCATTCCCTAAGCTGAGTTCCCTGAACTATTTATGAATGGAGAAATAAAGCTGAGGACAGGAAGCAAGCAAGTATGAGCACATTCATTTATTTCCCTCTGTTATTGGCTATGGGTGTAATATGACATGTTGCCTTGACTTCACTTCAATGATGTAACCCAAATTTGTGAGTTGAAATAAACCCTTTTTCTTGGAAGTGGCTTTTATGGCAGGGTAATTTACCCTGGCAACAAATAGGAAACTAAAACAAGGAGTGTGCATGTACATTGGATGTTTTAGTTGCTGATTTTGGGTAGAGATGCCTTAGCTCTCCTGAATGATCTATCTCATTGTCCTCCTCAGAGTCATAGATAGAAAAGCTCTCACAGGATCCTTAACCTCAGTGCCACTTAGCTTGTTAGACAGGAAGACATGCTTTCCCACCAGAGTTAGTGCTAGGAAGATCCCTAAGTAGATTCAGTACTCCAAAGAACAAAGAAAGCAAGGGTTCTCTCCAACCTTGTCACTTGACAGATATGGAGACAAAGGCCAACAGAAAATAAATTGATTATTCACCCTCACCCTCAAGTGGGCTATTCCTCAGGATCTGGAGTCAGTTCTATTGTTACGTTTATACAAATCTCTCTTTCTCATCATCAACCTCTCTCTACTTTCCTGCTTAACACTCTAGAAAGCTAGTACACTATCTTGGTGATTTAATATAATAATATCTTCTTAAAAATAAAAACAAAACCAAAAACAAACAAAAATTATTCAAGATTAACCATATATATCTTCAAAACTGACCTCCCCAGTGATTCCTTTTATCTCTACACTTATGAAATCCCTGCTAATGTGACAGTAATGTGTGAATAAAGACCTTTGGAGGCATGATAAATCATAATTCTGTAGGATCACAATGTGAGTTTGAAGTGGTTCATGTTTATCTAGACTTGAGCTATCATAGATCCTGCAATCTTGATACTGTACCCAACCACATTACCTTAAAAATAATCTTACACTAAATAATGAACATCCTTCAAACTGTTTAGGTTTTAGTGTTTTCTGGTGTGTTGGGGAAGCTCTGTCCTCTGGATATAGTGGAGGTGACTTAGTTCTATGAGGCACATCTGACCTTCCCCTTTGCCTGGGTGTGACTATCACCGGTGTGGTAGTTGGGCTTTGCACAAAGGGCACAGATGACACACTTTTCTCCATCTCTAAAAAAGCTGTTCAGACTTGATCAACTTGCAAGCCCAGCAAATATCGCTTTTTCAATTTCACAAATAACTGTTCCTTACTGACTTTCCTTTGTTCTGTCTCCTTTGTGCTTTACATGAACCACATTCATCTCATATCATGTGAGATTTGGGTCTGGACTGTTTTTATGGTGTTTTGCATTTGGAATTCTTTTTTTTTTTTTCTTTGCCAGTGAGATTCTTTGTCTCATCTCTCAAGGAGCTTGTTTTCCTTTAGAGACTCTAATGCACACCTTCATCTTGCTCTAGGATTGTTTGAACACACTTTTAGACATCTTAATACCTTACAGCATCTGGCCTATATCCAGAAGGCTTTCCAGAGAAGCAACTGGTATACCACAAGTTGCTGTAACTAAAGAGTATCATAGTTTTTTATGCCAATTAAACACTGTCCAGAATGTACATGTTGGCTCTTCAGGAACAATGCTGTGTGTGTGTGTGTGTGTGTGTGTGTGTGTGTGTGTTTATAGATCAGCAGGCAGGCAATCTCAGATTGCAACCTACAGTGTTGCTCCCTAAGTACTGTCTCCATTTTTATTTTCAATTAAAGTCTCTCCCTGGCCTGAAACAAGTCACCAATTTTTAAAAACTAGCTATCCAACATGCCCCTGGAGTTTTCCTGTCTTCCCCTCTCTAGCATTGGTATTAACAACAAGCTCTACAATGCTAGGCTTTCTTTGCACCTAAGTTCTAGGAACAAAAGACATGTCCTGCTCTTGAATGGCAAGCCCTTCTCTGACTGAGCCATCTCTCAGCCTCAGCTACTTGTTTTCACTGAACTATTTTCAAAGTCCAGAGCTGTAAGATCCCTTAAGGAAATGCTTGTCTTTTTCTATTTCTTGTCAACTGTCCAGGAGCCCTTTCCTTGTGCAATGACTTCCTCACTGTGTGCAGTGTTATAGGATATGATATGTTTTGATTTCCCCAGTGGAGACTGAGTACAGCTTTCTTTCCCCCTACATCCTGAAAGGCACGGCTTGATCATGTGACTCCTCACTCTAGACAATACATATCAAGGGAAGAGTGCATAGCCTGCTCAGAGTCCTGCTTTGTGCCTCACCTCAGCTACTCTTGGGGTAGAGAAGGAAAAGTGGGCCTGGGTTCACAAGAGAAGGCAGCAGAGGTGAACTGCTCTCTTCTGGAAAGTCTTTGAGGAGAGCCCACTCCCTTAAAAGAAGGGATTGATTCCTCTTAACAGTCTAGATAACCCTTAAAGGCCTAACTTACTAATTATCACTTGAACACCAAAATTCTGCCAAACTTTTTGAGATAACAAACTGTATTTAAAACATATCAGCCCCCAAAATTTACAGACTAAAGCTCCAGCCCCCAGTACAGCTGTTTATAGTGGAAAGAAATAATTTGTGTTTAATAACGTAAGAGCTGGACTAAAATTCAACAATGAAGGATGTATCTGAATAGAGAAAAGGTCATGTGAATATGTAGTAGAAAGAGGGATGCCCCCAACCCAGGATGAGAGTCTTCAGGGTCCTACTAATAGTTTCTAGGCTTCTCAACTTGAGAACTATGAGAAACTGAACATGTATTCTTTGAGCCTTGACGCTATAGTTTTTATTTTCAGCTACATGAGAAAATAGACACAGGGTTTATCTGTCCATATATGTCACAAGATAACATTGCCCTTTTTATAGAAAGATAGACAAGATATTGTGAGCTTTGCTTTGAAAAGGAGTTTATTATATTTGATCTGAGGTTTGGGATGATAGTTGACACTAGAAAGACAGCACTTTGAAGAAAGATATTCACCAAAAACTAATTACTGAAAATAAGAATAGAACATGATAATGGGTGTTGTCCAGCCCCCTATGACTTGACAGTTTACAGAGATTTCTCCTTGACCCTTTGTGCTAATAGAGCCACTGGCAGAAGATAAGGGTTCATTTTATAGGCTTTGTTAAAGCAGAAACCTCTGCTTGAAAAGATTCTGTAAGCACCCTTTATTGTGCTACCTGGATCATAGTCATGTGCCTGGGATATGAGCAGACAGAATCCTCAGGTCAGAAATAGGTCTAAAGATTCCCTCGGCTGTGTTTGCTGCTGTTATCATGGTCAAGGTTAGCTCTATACCATTGTCATGTACTCAGCGATACGGTGGACCTCCAGCCTCTGATGATAGGACTTTCATTTCTGTCTTAAGTTGTTTCCTAGGGTCCTTGGACATGCTGTTGTTTACCATAACAATGAGTGTCCCTTCTCATCACCCTGCTGTAAATACTGTGATGATGGGATGATGGTATTGCATCCATAGCAACCTGTGATGTGAAGTTTCTGGCCTGAACTTTCTGGCCTAGCCCTGAAGATTGGACCTTCTTGCAGCACCATGGCTGCTTAACCCTATATAATCACACAGAAGCTTATATTAATTTTTTATGTTGATTGACCTATAACTCAAACCTAAAGTTCTTTTTTCTTAACTTATTATTTTATCTTGTTTAGCTATGTGGCTTAGTACTTATTTTTCAGAGCAGTATCTTGGGCTCTTTCATGCAGGGGGTGTTGTTGGCATCTCTGCAGGTGTCTCTGTTTTTTGTTTGTTTGATTCTAAAGGGTTTTTTGTTTGTTTGTTTGTTTGTTTAAGTCTAGAAGCCACACCTGCACTTCCTGTCTGCTTTGTAGCCAATCAGCATTTTTTAAACCAGTGGGAAGAACAAATATTTACAGCATACCAAAACATAATTTCATAATTCCTAAGTGTGGGTAGGACTCCATGGATAGAAGTTGTAGACTAAATAAATAATATAAATTAACTGAGTACCCAAATTCATATCTCTCTAGTTTCTATCTAACTGCAGATACAATGTGACCAGACATCTTACAACCCAGGTCGCTCTTTTTCTCTGATATGATGAAGGACTGTACTGTTAAACTGTGAGCCAGAACATGCCTCTCCTTCTTTGACTTGTTTTTGTCAGGCATTTGTCACAACAGTGAGTAAAATAATTGACACACTCTGTAGTAACTACACAATTCATAATTAACAATATTCTAATATCTAGTAACAACTACAAGCACCTAAACTCCAGTACCTAATTTTAAGTGGCTCTGTTCCACTTTACCCTGAGGTAGAAACAAAACTATGCAGGAAAGGCAGTATTCTCCACTGGGCCATTTGAGTAACTTTATATTTCAGTGTTTGGTTCTCATTAGTGTATATTAACTATTCACAGTTCCTGGTTTCATGAGCACAATTTCAAGCATGTGTATGATATGCTTTTATCTTAATCATCTTAATCACCCTCTATTATCCTCCCTTGTCCTTACATTCGCATGCCTCTGCTTAATTTACAAAATCTAGACTGAAAATATGATGTTTGTCTGGATTGATTCACTTACCATGATGCTTTCCAGTGAGGTCATTTTCTACAAATGACAGATTCACTCCTCTTTCTGCTGATGAAACTTCTCTATGTATAAGGTCTGTGTTTTCTTATCAGTTTATACATTGATGGCAATCCCAGATGATTCCGGAACTCTGCTATTGCACATAGAACAGCAACAAGCCTGGACATGCAGACATCTCTGCTGGAGGCTAAGCTTTGATTTCCTTGTGTGTATATCCATGCTTGGCAATGACTGCAGTATTTTACATTCCCAGCAACACACGGCCTCACCAACACTGGCTGCCATTTTTTTTTTTTTTTTTTTTCTGAATGATGGTCATTCTGACTGCAATGAGATGAAATCTCCATGTAGTTTTCTTTTGCATTTCTCAAGTGACTGAGAATATTCAAGTTTTTCATGTATATATTGTTTACCTGTACTTCTTTTAGTTTTTATTACATTTATTTCCTGCTTGTGTATGTGTGAATGGGAAGGTGCCATGGCTAGGATGAGAGATATGCCAGGACATGCAAGTCCAAGTTGGAGAATGACTTTCAGGAGTTGGTTTTCTCATTCTAACATTTTGAGTTCTAAAGCTAAAACTTGTGTCAAGGGGCTTGGTGGTAAGTACATTTACCCACTGGTTCTTCTCTGTAGCCTGAGTTCTTTTCAAAAGACTTTTCAATCCATTTGCCATTTATTGACTGGATTGTTTATTTTGGTGTTTAATATTTCTGAATTCTTTATAGATTCTAGGTGTGGATTCTGCTCAGATTTTTTCTCACATCACAACTGACTCTCCACAATACAGATCCCTCTGTTGTGCAAAATCTCATGCCACACTGTCACTTCTGGCTCCTATTTGGAAACATGTTGACTACACTCATATCTTAAAGGATTTTTCTCATATTTTTGAGTTTAAATATTTCATGTCTTAAATTTAAGTCCTAGATACATTTTTCAGTTTTATTTTTACAAGATAACAGGGATTCAGTTTTGGTCTTCTGCATGTGAATATTTAGTTTTCACACTTTAATTTTCTAAAGAATTATCTTCACTCCAGTGTACCTTTTGGGATTTAAATGCCTGTGTCTGATTTATGTCTATTTTTTTTTAAAAAAAAAACTGCTCCATTTATTCATATATCTGGGATTTTTAATGTTTTATTTTGCAGTCAAAAACTCTAGTATAACTTGAGATCATGTATCTTGGTACCCGTAGAATTCTTTTTCTTAGAATTTGGATATTATGTTCTTTGTGCAGCCTTTTATGAACTTCCAGGTTGGGTTTTTTTTTTTCAATTTCTTTGAAAAATGTCATGGAAATTTGATAGAGATTACATTGACCTCACATTGGACATTCTTGGTACTCAAGTAATTTTCACAATATTACTTCTGTTGATCATAGGAAATCCTTTCATCTTTTGATATCTCTCTCAGTTTCTTCTTTTGCTCTTTTGAAGTTTAAGAGGTCTTGAAACTTCTTGAATGTTTTTGTTCTTAAAAGGGTTATTTTTTGGGACTTTGAGATAGCATTATTATCCTATTTTTTCTCAGAATAGTTGTGATTGGTATATATAGATTTATTGCCATCTACACATCAGTTAACATTCTACTACTTTTAGTATTGTCTCATTTATCTCCATTTGTACCCCACTACAGCTCAAAGACCTGTGCCTATGTTAAGGTCTAGCTTTTTCTGTTATTAACAATGCCATCAAATTTTATATCACTACCTTCCTTGGTTTTACTCTGTGTGCCCTAATCGATGATAGGTGTATAGATTTCTTTCCAATCTTTGGAGAATATCTATGACACAGTGCTGGCAGAGGAAGCTGTTACCAGAAGGTGCCCTTCCTAAGAATGTTACAGAATAAAAGGAAAGCATGTTCACAGAAATTGTACTAACTTCAACAAACCAACTAGCTGGATTTGAGGGTAGTATACCTAGTGCTGAAGTTGCTACTCATCATTAGGTATAAATTTGTGAACTTCACAGAGAAACCACAGAATGTGCAGAAAAACAAAAGCAATTCAAGTGTCTGGAGGGTCTTGATGAAATTTCTAATCATTCTTCATAATTTAGCTTCTGATTTCTTTTGCTTATTTTTATAGAATTTAGATGCATGCAAAAGGCAGCTTTAAAAACCTGCCATGTTCATTTTCCAACGCAGCACAAGCAGTATGGCATGCTTTTTATCACACACATTTGTTTTTCATTACAGCTAATGAAAGGAACAGAAGGGCCAGTTGGAAGCATGACTTTGCTCATCTTACAGGGTTTGTTGAGTTGGTCTTCATGAGTTACCATATTCAAAACCTGAAGGAACACAAACATGAAGAGGACATGAGTCTTGCTCCTAACAGCGTGAAAACAAAGAAGATATCAAGCAGGTTCTGCATGGTCTCAAAAATCATTTTCTGGACCTAAAAACTATAGAGAGAATCAGGTGGCCCCAAAGATACAATGAAAGTCATGGATAAATGACACTGTCAGACCTTCCCTGGAGGATGACTCATGATGACCAGAGCTACGCTCTTTTGCACTAAGTACAAAGCTGTCTCCATGTCAGGAACTTTACAGACATGGGGCTGATCATCTCTACCCATCATCATGATGCATAAAGTGAGTCAAATTTCGACAGGGCAAATGAATGCTAAGAGATGCAGAATTTCCTAAGTGATATGACTGGAATGAGCAATCAGTTCAGAACTATCTGTGAGTTTACTCTGAATTTACTGAGTAAGTAGTATATGCTCAGCACCATAACAGATAACAGGTTTCAACAGGAAATCTGGGTGGCTGATTTTATGTCATTGGGGAATGGAGTAATTTGAGTGTAATTGGCCCCCATAATCTCATAGGGAGTGGCACTATTAGAGAATGTGCCTTTGTTGGGGTGGATATGGCCTTGATGGACAAAATATGTCAGTGTGGGGGTGGGCTTTGAGATTTTATATGCTCAGGATACTGCCCAGTGTCTCAGTCCACCTCCTGTTGCTTTATGATCAAAAGGTAGCCATTACCATATCTTCCTGCATGTTGTCATGCTCCCCACCATGATGATAATGGGCTGAACTCTGAAACTGTAAGTAAGCAACCCAAATTAAACATTTTTTTATAAGAGTTGCTGTGGTTATGGTGCCTTTTCACAGCTAGAGTGCCCAGGAGCTGAGATATTGCTGTTATAGGGCTGATATTGTGGTGATAGACCACATGTTTGCTGGGAAAATGAGGACTTTAGAAGTTTGGGTTAGAAAAGTAGTAGAATGCTTTAAGCACTGCTTAATGGTCCATACTAATAGAAGAAATGAAGACAGTGGTGCCGAATGTGATTTGATAAAGTCTGGGGATCAAGAGGTTTTCAAGGACAATGTTCGGATGTGGCCTAGAGGCTGATCTTGTAATATTTTGGTTAAAAAAGTGACTGCTCTTTGCCTTTGTTTGAAAAGTCTGCCTGAGTCTAAAGGAAAGAGTTTTGGATTAATTCCTTTGTCGGGAATGTTCTAGAATGAAGGCTTATTGCAGAGGTCATTTTGTGAAGTTGTGAAGTTGAAGCCTAAATTGCATTGGAAAACCCAAGATGTTAGAGATGCCAGAGTTGTGGGAAACCTGCTAACAGGAAGTGGAAACCAGCCCAAGGGAGAGAAATATGTGTAATCAACCAAGCTGAACTTCAAAACAAGTTTGAGACTATTGTAGACTATGGGGAATTTTCAAGTTGGACTGAATGAATTTTGCATTATATGGCTGTAGTCCTTTGAGGGGCAGGGAATGAATGTAGTAGTCAAAAAATGGCCCCCAAGAGGAGTGGCACTATTAGGAGGCGTGGCATTGTTGGAGTAGATATAGCTTTGTTGGAGTGTGTCACTGTGGGAGTGGCCTTTTGGGTTGCTTATGCTCAGGATACCACCCAGTGTCTCAGTGGACTTTCTCCTGCCTGCAAGATGTAGGACTCTCCCATACTATTCCAGCACCATCTCTGCCTACATGCTTCCCACCAGAATGACAATAGACTGAACCTCTAAAACTATAAGCAGGCCACCCCAATTCAATGTTTTCTTTATGAGTTGCTGTGGTCATGATGTTTTTTTCATAGCAATAAAAACTCTAAGACAGAGAGCCACCTTCTTCCTCATGGCTAACTGAATCTGTACTCCAGGGATGTGTGAAAAATAGATCCTCACCTGTGTGTGTGTGTGAAACACTACCATACCTCGGACAGACTCAAGAGAGCAGCCAGAGCAGAATATCTTCTGTTAGATTTAGGAGACAAGGCATATTGTCAACATTGAGAATGGAAGTCTAGATATCAGAGGAAAGAAATATCAAAGATATAGGTGTGGTGCTTTAAAGCATTTGTGTTTATGATTAAATAATTTAGGGTTTACAAACAAAACTTAAGAAAAAGTTTATTTTGACTTGTGGTTCCAGATGCTTAAGAGTCTGTCCTGGTGACTTTGTAAGATGACAGGAGCAGGAAGTTTAGAGATCACATAGTCAACCTCAAATGTGAATCAGGGGAAGAACTGGAGATTAGATGAGGCTATGAGCTCTCGAAATCTGCCCTCAGTGACATACTTCCTTCAGCAAGGCTGCACCACCTCCTTAAACAACAGCACAAACAAGAACCAACTGAGCCTGGGGTGATGTTCACATTTAAACCGCCACACTGGTCTTTCTTTATAAAACATACTGTTGTTGTTTTCAGTAAGTATGGTTACATTGATAAAAATGCAAAAGGTTATAACAAACATATGTTAAGGTCTTTTCAGGGTTTTATTTTACGTACAGAAGGAGAACACAGGAGAGATTTAGTTTTTAGAATTCAGAAAGTAATTCAACAGAGTGATGACCCCAGAGATGCCCCAGGAGTGACAGAGGATACAGGCCTGCTGTAGAGAAGGTTGATATTCAAATGCATACAGCACCTGAGCGCTCAGGATAGTACCAGGGATTCTCTGTTGTGGGCTCTTTTAATCACATTCTATAGTTGTGGCAACAGGATGTGAAGACAGCAGGTAAAAGTAGGTTCCCTGGGGCTAGTGAGGGAACTAAAGATGAGCCATTCTCGTGGGTGTCTTGGGATAATTATGATTGAGTACTGAGTGCTTGGCAGGAAACTGCTCCCTGGTTAGACAGCTTCCAGGGCCACTCAACTCCTGTCTAGCATATTAATACCTTTCCTACATATGTGGACACAGGTGCAATGCCTACATCATACTCTTAAAGCAGGGTGCTCTGCAGTCTTCTTCTCTCTTCTTTAAGTCTGGAGCCACATAAAACCAGCCTACAATTCTTGAGATACCCGTCCATTCACCCTTTAGTCAGAGTCCAGTGACAATATTTGGTATGTTACCTGGCTATAAGTCAGCATAAATTTGAGGACAAAGCAGGTGGAGCATGGAGATTCTGTGCAAAAGGATTCTGAAGCACAATTTTCTTACATAACAAAGTATCTCAGAACTGGCAGCACATCTCCAAACTCTGTGATGTCATGCGGGCCTTAGTGCTTCTGCACAGGTCATAGGTAGAAGCAAATGGAGCAAATACTCCATGAAACAGATCCCACATACAGAACACGGCTCCTTAATCTGCATGGCACTGTCAGGTGTCTGATTGTTATCACAGGCCTAATGTATAGCTCTGAGCCTCTGGGCCCCTGCTATGAATTATCCCTTCCCATGACGGCAGTATCTGGAAAGATGGTTTACTATGGGAGGGGGTGATAATAATTCAGTTATGTATTGACAAACAAAGCAGTATGTACTCAACCTGTGTGAAGGGAGATGAATAAAACTTGGCATTATTCAAATAATAGAATCAACAGTCACACAAATCTAAGTGCAGAGTTACTCCATGTCCATCTGATTGACAAGCACAGAGTCCATGCCACGTGCCCTCTGTTAAACACAGAACAATTGATTCTGAGTTTTCATATGGCTGATGGATGGCAACCATTGATGGAGCAGTGGTACTGGGACTACTCCTAGGCAGGAACTTGGATACGACATGGTTCTGTTTAAAAACCTGTGGGTTGGGTTTGAATTTTCTCAGTGGTTAAGAGCACTTGATGCTCTTGCAGAGGACCTGGGTTTGGCTCCCAGTACTTATATAGTAGTTCACAACTGTTTCTAGTTCTGATTTCAGTAATCCAGTGTCCTCTTCTTGCCTCAAAGACCAGCTGGGATGCACATGGTAAATATTCACACACATAAAAGAATCATAAGTGAATCTTTTTTTAATTTTTGTTTTATGTGAATTGTGTCTTGCCTGCATGTATAAGTGTGTAAGGGTATCAGATCTTGGAATTACAGACAGTTGTTAGCTGCCATGTGTACGCTGGGAATCGAACTCAGGTCCTCTGGAAGAACAGTCAGTGCTGAGCCATCTCTCCAGCCCCTAGTAAGTGAATCTTAAAAAATAAACCATCCTCTGTGGCTGTCTTGTTCCCCTCTGTCCTTCTATCTGCTTCATCAGAGAATTTTTGGTATTTTTTTCTGGTTTATTCAAATTTTCATGAGAAAACAAAAGCTGTGTAATAGTTCTATAAATGAATCAATCAGATTTGACATTCTGGACATATTGGGGGAAAGAACCGCACATGAGCAGGCGTGTGGAAATAAGGGAGTCTTGTAGTTGCCTATGAGATAAGGCAATAGAGACAGCCCTGCGGCAATTTTCCTTCTCCCAGTTTCTCCTGAGGAAATTGTGGGTGTCTGTCACAGAGAAAATTTTGCAGGAAATACAATTTTCTGATTTTAAGACTAGCAAGCAGGGCCCTCTTTTCCAGTGCACCAACACAGCTTTGAGAAAGTGGGTTTTGTTAGATTAGTAAGCTCCTTAATTATGTTTCTATTGCTGTGAGGAAACAGCAGGACCAAGCTAACTTATAAACAGAAGGGTGTACTTAGATTCTGGAAGGATAAGAGTCCATCATGGCAGCAAGCCTCGGGCAAGGTGGCTGGTTCAGGAGGACGAGCGCTCCGATTCTCAACCACAAGTAGGAATCAGAGACGCAGCCAAAGTTTCTCTGTCCCTCCTGATCCCACCTGGTCCTACAGCAGCTGTTTTATTTTATTTTATTTAAATAACCACTCTAAGGCTTAATATTAATTACAAACTGTTTGATGTATGGCCCAGGCTTATTACTAACTAGCTCATTCATCGTAAGTTAACCCGTTTCTATTAATCTATATACTGCTATGTGGCTTTACTGGTACAATCACATCTTGTTTCTTTGGAGGCTCTATCCAGTCTCTCAGACTCTGCCCTTCTCCTGTCTCTCTTCTTGGCTTTCCCACCTGCCTCTATCCTGTCTTGCCATAGGCCAAAGCAGTTTATTTATTAACCAATGGTATCAACACATATTCACAGCACACAGAAAGACCATCCCACAGCAGAGAAAGCGTGAACTGGAAGTAGGTAAGGCTATCAACCCTCGGATTACCACAGTGCCATACTTTCTGTCAAAACATCACCTTCTAAAATTCCATAAACAGTGTCACCAATGAGGGACCAAGAGTTTAAATGCCTGAGACTATGGAGGACATTCTTTTTCAAACCACCACAGTAAGTAAAACTCACCTTTTAAACATCTGTCCAGCATACACCACACAACATCATAGAGAACCACAGAAAGCAGCAGGCAGGATCAGGAGGTGGAAAGATTAAGGACTTCCTGGTTACCCCAAAGTGTGTCTTGAACTAAGGTCTTCCCAAGGAGGGAAGGAAATACAACTGTTAAACTTACTGTTGAAAGAAAAACTAATACAAGTGGGTAGAAGTTTATAGAAAGGTACTTCAATATGGCAATGTAGCCTGAAGTTTATGCTTGTCCAGCCCAATGTTCAGACCTTGAATCTTGTAGCTTCTTAGCCCCAAATAATTACACAAAGGTTTATATTCATTACAAGATGCTTGGCCTATGGCTCAGGCATATTGTTAGCTAGTTCTTGCATCTTAGCTCAACCCCTTTTTACTAATCTATGTTTTGCCACATGGCTTGTGGCTTACCTGTACTTCTACATCTTGCTCTCTTGGTGGCATCTTACAGTGTCTGTCTGACTCTGCCCTATTTCCCCTTTATCTATGTTCCGATTTCCTGCATGCTTCTCAGTTGCCACATCATAGGTCAAAACAATCCCTTCATTATCCAATGGTAATTTACATAAAGACATCCCATGTCATGGCAATGCCATAGAGATGATTTCCCAATAACTTTTTCTTTCCCCTCTGTCACTAATACAATTTTCTTGGTGTGTCCTCCCCCCAAGTCAACTGTCACAGGGAACCACTGTTACCTTGATGGTCATCTCTCTATTTTCTTGTGTTCCTACTCACCAGAAAGAAAAAAAAACCACAATTTTTTAAATTACTTTGTTAGTTTTTCAGAATAGATACCTATTGCATGAATCCTAATTAGTCTGATAATTAAAATCCAGAGTCAGATTTTGGGGCAAATGCTAAAAGTTCAGAGAGACAGAGGAATAAGCCACAGCCACTTCTCACTTATCCAGCTCCTCAGCTGAAAGGGGAAGATCCTGTCTCCATGAATCCTCAGGTTGAATGAGGAAGCAAAGGCAACCACAGGCTGAAATGGAAGGAACAAACCTTGTCTCCTGCCGCCTTATTCTTTGCCCAGCCATATCACTTCTTGTTTCAACTTGCCTAATGCTGGGATTAAAGGCTTGTATGCTACCCAAGTACTGGGAGCAGAGGCATTAGTTCCCAAGTGCTGAAGATCTCGACCTCTGCTTGAGCCTTCCAAGTCCTAGGATTCAAGGTGTATGCCACCTCTGTGGCTAACTGCCTAGCTGGCTCTGTCCTCTGATCTTCAGACAATCTTTATTTGATACACAATGTATCACCACAAATGTCACATTGTAGACCCTGATCTCCATGTCTACTGCCAAATACCACCTGCTGGACCTTGTCACCTGCTGTAACTGTGGTTCCTGTTCAAAGTCAACTGCTAGTCAAACAGTCACATATCAGTATGGCTGAACATGTTCTCCTCAGGTGTTTTGCACATGGGTTTGATGCCAGGGTCAGACATTCCTGGGGGAAATGCAGCAACCATTGTAGTACATAGATCTTAATATGTTGTCTCTACCATGGCCCATCAGAAGGGGTTGCAGATGATAGGGAGCTACCAGCAAACTGTACGGTGACTATTAGTTTTCTGTGTGTGATTAAAATCTCAACACCGGGAATACCACACTGGAGTTTATTAACAGGGAAGCAGAGATGTGGGAGAAGCAGATGAGAAAGAATCTTTCTTGAGCACTTTCTTTAAGAGGGCTGATGGAACAACCTAGATGTCCCTCAACTGAAGAATGGATTAACAAACTATGGTACATCTACACAATGGAATACTACTCAGCAGTAAGAAAAAATGATATCCTAAAATTCGCAGGCAAATGGATAGATTTGGAGAATATCCTCCTGAGCGAGGTATCACAAACTCAGAGAGATAAGCAGGGGATGTACTCACTCATTAGTGGTCTCTAAACAAACAAACAAGAAAAAAAGCCAAGCATGCCCAAGCTGCAAACCACAACCACTGAACATCTTGGGATGAGAAACACCCTGGATTGACCCTTCGGACCCCACTCCAACTATAAGAACACCTGACTCACTCTTGAGGGAGGGTGGACAAAAGTGGATTTGGCCAAGAGTGGAGACTGATCCAAGCATTATTGGGTCAGTGGGACCATAGGACTGTCTGCTCCCTGCCCAGGGAGGGGATGGGGAGTTGTGGAGAAGAAAAAATGACCAGATGTGGTGGGAGGGGGAAGGGACCTTGAATAAGGATATACAGGGATGGAAAAAAAATTCAGAGGGAAAGCTGAACACAAAGTAAATATATGTGTAGCAATCTTATTTGCATTATCACCCTTGATAAGTCATGCTTATGATTTATATCTTCTTTATAGTTATTGTTAACTTTTCAGCATTTTAAATTCATTTTACTGGTTTTTTGATAAATACAAAATAAATAAAGAAGAAAAAATTTAAAAAAAAAAAAAGAGGGCTGGTGGGCCCATGTTTGCATAGCCACACCCAGGGGCGTGGCGGCAGCTCTACTCCGTCCCAGGTGGATGCTGGCCTTGGGAATGCTTACAGTGACTATCCTTTGCCCACATCCTGCTGTCAGACAGTGTTTAGTCTGGTTTATTTTCTTCATTTCACCAGTCAAGAAAAACAAATGGCTATGCTTTGCTCTTATTTAATTACAGGTGTCTAGATCTGGATTCCCAGATGTTTCGGTGGGTGACAAGGTGACCAAGGTGCTGGTATGTGCTACAAGGCTTAAGTTTCCAGAACATATACTATTTCTTACCAGTCACATATTTAGATATTTTTGCCTTTTTTTCTCCTGAATAACTATGTTTTGTTTGTATTTTTTGTCCTTTAAAAATTAATTTATTTCCTTCCTGTGAACCCTTACTGTCTTTCAAATTTATGACATCTTTTTATTAATTGCAGTTACATACATATATATCTATATCTATATACATCATATACATTTCTGCTCAGTCTGTGTATTGTTACTTGTATGTATTCTTTCAGGGCTGACCATTTCTTATTGGATAACATATTGCTGTGCTTTTCCGTGAGAAAGACTGGAAGTGACTCAATGCTCCCCCCGGGGACTGGTTTTCATAGTACCATGGCACCATGCAAGCTTTGAAAGGAGAGATACTAACAATACTACTCAGCTATGATGCCTATGAACCACATCAATGGTCAGCATGACACAATAACCCTCAGGACGCAGTAGTGGCATGCATACATTGGTGGTAACCAAAAACTCATTAATTGAACTTAAAACCTTCTCAATAACTGAGAATACATGCCTGCTATAGGAAACCTAGCCAAATACCCAGCGCTAGTAAAGCCATGGATCTTGGAGAAGAACTTACAAATGCTACTTGATTAAACTACTTTACTGAAGTATAGTCCCTAGCTACATTCTAAATATCTGTCTTAAACCCAAAGATAAGTGTAGTCCTCATCCATCACCAAGAAAACTTCCTTTTTAACAATGGACAGACACCACTATGGAAAACCAAAACCAAACAAAATGCATGTTTTTTTTTAATTTTTGTTTTTGTTGTTTATCTTATTGATATTTCTCTTTTTGTGTGGTATCTTTTCAGTTCAACCCCTCCCCCAACACACACACACACACACACACACACACACACACACACACACATACGATTGCTCAGCTGTCTTCTAACAGTCAGGAAGCTTCCTGTGTTCCTCCACTTTTCATTAGACATATAACTGATTTCTCTGCACCCCTCCTGCCCTGGCTACATTTTTATCACTTTCTTGGACTAAGGGCATGTGACAACGAGAGAAATTTACCTCTTTTCAAGGGTAGAAGAGAGAAAATGTCCTTCAATGCTCCCTTCCTGCTGAGGGCACTAGCAGCTTTTTATGTGGCAAGTCTCAAGGGCCTTGTTTCCTGAGCAGCAAAGGTAGAGAACAGCAGGTCCTTGCAGACAGGAATGAAGAGAGAGATTACTATAGTTTGGTGAATACCCAGTTTCAGTTTTGCAAAATGGGAACAGTTTTGGAGCTTGGATGTAAAACAGTGTTCGTGTTCTTATCAATACCAAATATTAGATTTAACATGGTGGGGTTTCGCTTTTCCCTGCCAAAGCAAATAACCAGGGACTGGGTGGCTTATGACCAGCAATAATCTGTATCTTGTGTTTCTAGAGTCTGAAAGTCTTCAGCCTGGGGGGCGGGGCGGCATTGGGAAGAACCCTCTCTTTGATGAAGAAGGGTACAAAATCTCTCCGAGGTCCCTTTTATAAGGATGCTAACCCACCCTCAGGTTCATTATCTAATTACACTGCAAAGACCCTGCTTCTGGATATTCTCCCACTATGGGTTTAGATTCCTGCATATGCATTTCAAAAGGTTTTGAATGCACTGCATAATGGATGGTTTAAAATGGGAAATTGAGTTTGCAGTTTTAGAGACTAGCAGTGTTGGAAAAGGCAATGGCTTCTGATCCCCAAATTATAGGAACAAAATTGAAAAAAAGAAAAGTCAGAGTGAACTCAAACTCCAATTTATGGCAAAGATCACATCAAGGATGCGTATTTAGCATAAATTCTGTACAAGGTTCTAGGCAGATAGATGTTTAGGTTGGAAGAATAGTGGAGGGTGCAGTGACTATAAACACTTAAATATTGCAGGAGCAAAGAAGAGACACAGGGTGTTATCTCTTTTAGATGAACCATAAGAAGAGAGAGAAGCAAGTACAGCATCAAAGCCAAACTGAGCAGGAGAGTGTGGCTCCTGGGGCAACCAGAGTGAAGTGGATGAGGAGTTAACATGGTGATGAGCAAATGTGGAATTGGAAGATGCCTGGCTGCCAAGCCGGTAAAACCTAATGAGTGCTAGGGTAAAAGTGAGGAAGGAATGCCTGACAAGAGTCACAGGAAGTAGTATATAAGAAGTGACCACATAGAGCTGAATCAAAAAATAGTCAATTATATGAATGTGTATGGCCTTCAATAGAAACATTATTCTATTATATATTATGGCATGTAATATATAATATATTGTATGAATATACATATATCATATAAATCTAAAAGATAAGAAGCTTTCAAACTTGTCTGGAAGAAATTTCAGAATTCTCTAGGTATAGTCTTAACTACACCCCTCTATTTTCATCTACTGACTCTGTCATGTCATTCTGGTGCATTCTGCATGTGGAGAGAGGGGCTCATCAGGAACCAGATATCCAATGATGATGACTAATGTTACCAGGGTCAGTGATCTCTAACTTTTGCCTTGATGCCATGACTGTATTGAGAAGAGTGCCAGGATTTGAGATGTATGGTGGAGCAATGAGCCACTTCTCTTACTTTTCTGTCAGGTACAATCATGTGAGTATCTCCGCCAATCTAATTTTAAAATAAGCAATCTGTATCACATTGTCATCTTTTTTTTTATTATTTATGGAGTACCATTTAACATTTCTTTTTTTTCTTTGTTTTTTCTTTATTTATTTTGTATTTATCAAGAAAAACAGTGGATTTAATTTAAAATGCTGATAAGTTAACAATAACTGTAAAGAAAATAAAAATCATAAGCATGACTTATCAAGGGTGAAAATGCAAATAATTTGCTACACATAAAATTGCTTGACATTGTCATTTTTAAGGATCCTGAAGTAAGAAGTTTCTGGTTCATCTGGGCTGAGGTCCGAACCTGCAGTTCTGCATCTGCTTAGCCCCAAATAATCACACAGGGCTTATATTAATTACAAACTCTTTGGCTTATGGCTCAGATTCATTACTTGCTAGCTCTTACAACTTAACTCTACTCACTTTTATTAACCTGTGTATTGTCATGTGGCTCATGGCTTACCAGTGTTTTTTTATAGCTTGCTTCCTGGGGCAGCAGCTTGAAGAATCTCTGTGACCCTGCTATCCTTCCCCTTTATCTATGCTTGGGTTTCCCTCCTGCCTCTAAGCTGGCTTGTGAAACTCCAAACCAAACTCTTTATTAACCAGTGGTATTCACAGCATACAGAAAGACATTCCACATCAGGAGTCTTTGAAAATCAAGAGATGTGGTAATATGTTTTATATTTAATAAAACCTGAAATATCAAAATATCGAGAGATTAACACACAGTCAAAACATGGGCAAACAGCTTGGGAATTTCTTGATCCCTTAGTACAAGGACAAACAGCTAGGATTCAATGGCACACACCTTGAATCCCAGCACAGGGAAAGCCTGGGAGTGGTGACCTATACTCTTAATCCCATAACTCCAGAGACAAAGAACTTTCTGTGTTTCTGTGAGTTCAAGGCTGACTACCAAATAGAGTAGCTCCCGCCTTTAATCCTAACCTGGATGGGATGCAGCTGGGTGAAGAGGGTATTTAAGGCAGTGTAGGGAAACAGCAGAGGAGACCAAACCAGGAGTGAGGCTGAGGAAGTTGGAAGGTAGCTCAGTAAGATTTGACTGTGGTGTTTCCTCTCTCTGATATTTCAGGTTTTATTAAATATGTAACATATCACCTCAAAGAGATGGTTTGCTGAGCTTTCCCCTGTCATAGGGATCAGCAAGTCAGATGATGACCCTTCTAGCAAGATTGGATGGGCATGGCCTGTGTGAGGAGAAAACCTCTCGGATCTCGAACAATGATTTCAGGTGCTTTGACTGAAGACCATCAGACCCAGCATAACTTAACCTACTACTGTATTCATCCTTGGTATCCCTTACTGTCCAAAGGTTTTGATTATTTTCCTGTGGTTAATTATGCTCATCTCTTTAGTTAGGACTTCTGATCTTCCTTCACACCTAAGTATCCCTACAGACTAGGTGGCTCCAAGCCAGATCTGCCTCCTTTGCAGCTCTCTTTTTATACTCACTCTGCTTCCCCTCCCCACCCCTCTGCCCACTGCCCTGCATAGGAAACACATTTCATGAGTCTCTTTCTGTATTTAAATAAAGTCAGTCAGTTGTAGTGCCCTTGTTTGCTTACACTGAGAGCTGACACTGTCAATGTAAAGAACCTGGAGTCATCCGGTAGACAATCTCTAGAAATATCTGTGAAGAGATTTTTAGATTGAGTTAATTGAGAAGAGAGACCCATTAAAAATGGTCAAATCTCACCTTCTCTGTAGCCATGTATTAAACAAAGCTGAAGGGGGAACTGAGTGACAGCACCCATCTCTGCTTCCTAACTACAAATGCAATGAGGCACACTGCCCCTACTGTGTGACTCCTTCCTAATGGACTGCGCCCTTGAATTGTAAGCACAAAATAAATCTCTTCTTTAAGTCAGGTTGGTAGGTATTTTGTCACAGCAGTGAGAAAAACAAGGAGTAGACCTCACTCAGAGAATAAAGCATGCAGGGGTGGCATGAGAGGTGTTCCTGTGACTGTGTGCCTGGCTCCTCTCTGTCTTTGCTCAGAGCACTTAGAGGTCTACAAGTTGGATTTTCCCTTCCAAATTCATCACTGTGGCTGCTTCTCTGAAACCCACTGTCCAGACAGTCTGCTCTGTTGCTTGCCCTCTCCCTGTCAGATATGACGTCACACTTCTATGTCAGCCCCTCCCTCCTCCTCTTCTATCTTGTCAGAAATGATCCTCCACTTATCTAGGCAAGATCACAGTTTTAAAACACACCTTCAAAGCCACACAACAATACAGTTCAGCTTTTCCTGTTACCTCCATTGTGCATGATGGGAGAGCTGGAAGCCCTAAACTACCAGGGAGCAGATAAAACATGTGGCATGTTGCAAAGGTGGAGAGAACTACCCTGCTCCTGTCCACAGGTTAAAAAACAACATTCCATTTACAGATATACAAGGAAAACTTGCTGAAGTGTGTCTTGATGGAACCTGAGTGTCTCATCCCACGAGACCTGTCACCATGCCCAGTCACACTCAGTCAGTAAAGGAGACTCTAACGGATGGAAACCTCAGCATGTCCAAATTCCATTTGGAGGTCAGAAAAGAAGGAAGCTGACTGAAGAGGTCCCTAAGTGTCCCCTTGGAACAGCATTTTCTGTAAAGCCTTCTTTTTACATTTGATTCTTACCAAATAGTTTTCTATTTTGTCCCGTGCTTTGGTGCCCTTATCAAGGACACATTTTTGAGCAAAGTCTTAAGATGGATGTGTCTATAAGGAACTTACCCTTCTGACCCTACAGAAAAAGAGTGAAACCTGGAGCTCTGGAACTCCAGGATGTGCAGGCTTTTGAAAGAGGAGTGACTTCCCACAGGCAGCTGAGTCCATTTGTCTCTTGGGAATAATCATCTAATGTCACTACAGGTCAGTAATACCTAGATGTGGAGGCTCTACCCTCCATTTGGGAGAAGTACCAGGTCAGCTCCTCTCTCCCCTTACCCACTCAGCTTCCTGCTTCCTTGCTGTGGTAAGACACAGGTGACAGGTGACTTCTCAAACTGGAAATCCCAACAATACTCTAGAGCTGACTGCTGAGGTCACTTTGGCCACGTGGTATTCAGGAGGAAGTGCGCTCAACCCTCTTGAGAGTCCTTGACGGGTGAGGTGGCAAGGGAGATTATCCACTTTTGCGGCAGATTTTGCTTGAAGTGACTCACGCTGAGGGCTTGGGAGCCTGGTTCTATTTTGGGCAGGCTCTCCATCCCCTCTGGTTATCACTGCTCACAGCAGCACTAGTTATCTGAGAACAAGCCTGGGGCAGAGTGTGAAGGGAGGAAGGGCCATCTAGTTACTCTTGAGCAGGAAGAGGGTGCTATGACAGCCCTAAGTGAGAAGAGCTGGCCAGGCCGGGGAAGTTCTGACAGGTTCACCTCAATTTGGAGACGGCAGATGGAGTCCATGCTGAGGACTGATGGATGAGTGAGATTCTGAGTCCTTTCACATGGAAAGAATAATGAAAGTTCAGTGTCTCATTGCTTGCTGTCAATGGGAACTTTTACCCCAATTTGTAAAATTATGGTTGATTGTTGAAACACCCTCAGGGTACCCGTATAAAAGAAATGACATTAATCAAAACAAAAAAAACTGAGCAGAAAGGACACCCTCTCATCTAAGTTCAAAGAACAATAGGAAAATCTGTCTTTCTGCCATCAAAGGGTTGCTTTGTGGATGTTGTAGTCTACCATACACCCAGGAGACTGGGACAGTCTGGAGGATGACTTCTGGGAAAGGAGGTGAGGCAGCCTATGCAGGCTCATCAAGGTCTCTCAAAGAAACTGGGAGTGGTGGGGAGGGTGGGGAGCCCCCCTTCCTCTGAATGCTGGAAGGAAGAGGGCATAGGGTTCCAGCCTCGTGTAACTGCCTGCAGACACCTAGCCGAAGAACATCCCATGATGATGGTTTACTGACATGAAATGGAAGTGGCTGTCATCTCTGTTCTGAGGGGCAGCATGAGAGAAAAGGGACATGAATTGAATTCCATGATGTGACCTCTGCTGGCCATCACTGGAGTTTTCACTGAGAAACCCAGCAGGTTGACCTCTGACCTCTAGGATGCAGAGTTGGCAGTGCTCTGGTCTACCAGCAGGGGTCCCTGGGGACCTAGGACATGAAGATCCTGCTCAAGCCAGATAGATGGCTTTGCTGTGCCTCCTGATGCCTCTGCAGTGCCTCTCAACTTCTCATGATATGGTTTGTTCCTACAAGGACTGACACAAGCACACACTTTTCCATCAGGGTACATGGGCAAGGAGAAGAGTTGCCTTCTGCCTTCCTGTGTCAGGCTCCACCCCCACCATCGAAGCAACCACAGAACATGGAAGGTGTTCACTAACAGCTGTGGTCTCTCTGGAGGCTCAGGCTAGCAGAATAGCTAAACAGGCCAGCACTTGGAGCATGGAGAGCACAACAGGAGTTTTATATCAGGGCATGGAGGAAACCTCTACCCATCCCTAAGGCCAGAACTTTACTCCTGTAGACCTCAAGAAAATAGAAATAATATTTGTACTGCAAAGTAAAATGTAATCCTCCACTCAAGATGAGGAGGCCTTCATGCATCTGATGGAAGCTGGGGTCACTGGCCGTCCTCATTCAGTTTCTCTACAATTAAACCATTTCACATTTGTGCTGTTTACGTGTGTCCTTGATAATGATTCCTAGTCCTGATGGGACTTGCCTGGAATTTCTTTCAATTTCATGTAAATATTTCTGAACATAAATATTAATAAATCACATGCTGTCGGGTGCTTGATCCCTCCCATGCCTCACAGGTGGTAGCTCCAGGCCCTTTCTGGTTTTCATGTGTGACAAAGTCAGGAGACTTGCTAGATACAGAGCAGCTCCTGTGGGCCTCACATAAAACTTCCATTCTTTTCTGACAAGTCAACTCTGATAGCATATTAAGAAGTGTGTACTCAAACAGGGACTTCTAAAGACCCCGCATAAACATGTTCAATAAGCAAAAAGAATACTATCAAAGACACACAAGGAAACTGCTGGGGAGCTACCGAGTGTATGTCTAGCAGGCAACTACCATTAATCTTTAAATTATGTGAACAATTAATCAAAATGACTATAAGACACAGCCATAGATCTTACAGAAAATCTAATAAAAATGGTTAGATAAGACACATGAAGTCCAACTATATACTTTCACCTTGATTGATCCTGATTAATAACCATAATGTTCCATTCTTGGGCCTTTATGGTGGGAATTTCTATGCTTTCTGGCTGGTAGAACTGTATCCACTGTGCATTCAGAGGTCAGAGTTTTTGCTAAGTTTTGGGTCATCAAAAAAATTTCTTTTTATCAGCGGACACTGAAGTGAATGGGAGGAAGAGACAAGAAAAGGGATTTTAATTCAGAGGGTGGGATTCTGAGTTGCTAGACTGTAAGTGTGTTATTCTACTTACAGAAAAACATGGCTTCTGTGCAAACCAAGAAACACAGAGACTATGGGTTATGTTAGTCTCATGAAAGCAGTGTGGATGTGCTGCCCCTACCCTCTGCAGCGGATCTGCTCCTCAGTTAGGTCCAACATGCAATGGAGTGAATACAAAACCCCAGTGGAAAGTGTGAAACATCATCATTATGTCTGTTTTGAGGGCAAGGAGGAGCATGAAACTGAGCTGTGAGCTGCTCTCTTCCAAGGATAAAGACTTTCCTAAAGGCAGGGCTGGAGAGATGGTACAGGGGTTAGGAGCACTGGCTGCTTTCCCAGAGGACCCGAGTTCAATTCCTAGCACCTAGATGAGTGGATGAAAGTAAAGCATGCCTGAGATCCCAACAAGAGATGCCTTCTTGGGTTATCCACTCCCTCAACTACCACACTCTTTAAATGTCAAGGTGATTTCTACACACCCCACCCCTGTGTGACATTATCTACTCAGAAGTGAAAATAGAAATTGGTTGGGACTCTTGGATAAAGTAGCTACCCTCATCAGAGTTGGGAATATGTCCAGTATGTTCTCTTACCCGGCTCTGGCCCATCTAGATGCCTACTGCCAGTTCATAGGAATGGAGGTTCTGGTCCCAGAGCAAGTATGTTTCCATCATATTCTGTCCTTTCCACCAGCCCAGGCTTCTGAAGGTAACAGGAATAGAGCCACCAGGAAAGGCCACATAGATGACCCAGATCTTCACATTGACCTCGCATGAGGAAATACACAAAAGGAAAAGAGTTCTGCCAGCAAAGGAGAATGCAGGCTAAAAGCATCCCAAGGCTGAGCCGAAACCAGCAATGCTTGAGCTGGACTCTTGAGTTTTAAAACACCCTTGACCTTCATTTTCCAGCTGACCTCCGCTGTTACCCACTGACAGGTGCAGAGGGACACTGACTCCCTCTTAGCTAGCCCACACCAAGGGTTCCATTTCTAGGAGGAACAATGGTGCAGGAGGGAAAGATGGACACATTTGAGAAAAGTCACTAGGTATGAAACTTGGGGTGTGCCATATGGAAGCTGGGAGAGAAGAGTGTAGCCTGGAGAGGCCATATTTATTCAGTGAATGCCACTCACCGCAAAGCATAACAAGACAACATAGTGGTGGATAAAGTTACTGTGCTTACATGTTGGTGGCCTGTGACATCAGCTATAACTTAGGACAGAGATTGTTTAGGAGGTCTAGAGTTACTAAACCAAGCTAGACTTGATGGTACATGTCTGTTATCCTTCCATTCTAGGAGCTAAGATAGGAGGCTAGGGTAGCCAGTTAGGGGCCTTCAGCAAAACTCTCGGTCTCAAAATAAAACAAGATAAACAACACAAAACACCACGAAAATATTTCTGGAGGAAGCAGAGGAAGAAAAAATATTTTAGGAGAAAAGAAAGAAAGAAATGGTGGGGGAAAGGTGGAAAGAAACCCTGAGGGGATGGGAGAGAAAATAGAGGATGGAGAGGAGGAGGGAAGCCTGGAGAGGAAAGGGCAAGGGATGTGGGGGATGCGAGAGACTGAGGAAGGAAGCAGCAGCGAAGGGGGTGCGGGAGAGAGAGGAAGAAGAGCTGGAGGAGAGTCATTCTGAACAGCACTCCACTTGCACTGAGCAGCTCCTATTATCAGACCCATCAGCAACACTCCATGCTCCGTCTTTGTCACCTAATAGGAGGTAAGGTTAGACCTGGGAATGCCTTGTCACCTAAAAGAAAATCATTCAGCAAGAAGACTCGCAGAATCCTAAAGAAAACATGAGCCAAATCGCAAAGGACTGAGGCAAATGGGCCCTCAGGTCAGATACACCTTCCTCTGGTGACCCAGCAGTGAACTTCCCTGAGAGCCTAGGGTGGGGGATGGGAAGCCAGGCTGGCCAGCCTTGTAGACTGGAGGCCACTGTCCACTCTCCTGGGTTGCATTCAGTTTGCATCAGATGCATTTGTCCGCAGGGCAGACCCCAATAAAACCCGGAGAAAGTCAATCAATACCGAATTACGGCACCAACTTGGAAATGCCTTTCCCGTGTCTCCCATCAGCAGGGCTGGAGTAGGCTCACTTGCTACACTGGCTGACAGAATGATAAGCGGCGGTAATTTGCCTTAAAAATCTTAATGAGTGGATCATCGCACGGAGGAAAGGGAAGCAGACCCGGGTCCCACGGCGGCCCCGCGCCACGCTCGGCTGTGCAGTAAGCAGACAGCCACAGTGACATCGCAGCCTGGGCTCCCCAGATGCAAACCCTCTCCCTCGCTTCCAGAGGTAATGAGGAGGTAATGAGGCTTGGCCTTGGCGCAGGCCCTTCCTTCCATCAGCTCCCCTGAGGCCCAGGCCCCGAGTCTGCACCGAGCTCTGCAAGAAAAAGTGGGGGAAGCCAGGCCTCGCAAAGCCAACCATTCCCCTGCTGAAGAAGGCTCCAAAGATACCCTCCTTGACACTGGCAGACCCGGTCAGGCCGCTCAGTGTTTAATTTGGTTTGATGGGGCTGTGACTACTCGGGCCAGCACCCCCTCCAGCTCTGGGCACATCCTAGTCTCTTTCCTAGGTCTGACTGATCCGAGGTCTCAATGATAAAACCCCGAAAGGTGGGCAGTCCGGCTGTTTGAAAACATCAGCTTAATTTGAGTTGAAAGGTCTTTGTTGTAAATCGGGGAAGGGAGGGGCCTAGGGACTTCAGCGAGTGTTTTGCTGGCAAGCTTGTTGAGATATGACTGCCTTTGTTGTGGTAATCTGAAATTAATTTGCACTTGAACCCAGCTTTCTTCTGGGCTCAATTTAAACACTGTTATAATTATGCACCCTGCATGAAATTGAGAACAGACCGGGATACACAAAGCCGAATATATGAATTCCCCAGGTAGGAAGTACCTCCCCTCTCTTATCTCACAAAGTAATAAAACAAAATGTTCTGGGGGCCCACGCTTAAGAGAGAGGTACTTGCCTGAGGGGGACACAGTTAATCAGCCGTCTACACGCTGTACTGGGTGCGTTCACAGTGGGTCAATCACTTCCTTTCAAAGTGATGTTAAACTTTCGCTAATACTAGTTGATTTGTACCGGGCTTGTCTTTTTTTTTTTTTTTTTAAGTGAAAATGGTGTGCTTCCTTGCATGTCACACTCTTCATCTAAGAGACTTCTTCCCAAGCAACCATTTTCTCAGGTTCCAGTAGCTGTGACTAGCCACCCTCTCCTGATATTCCCATTGATCTTCCCAGAACCTTTCTTGTTCAGTCTCTTATCAACATTCTTTTAGTTTTAACCCTGATAAGTATTTTTTGAGGAGTCGGGGAGGGATCTCATCAGCTTCTAGCCTCTCTGCAGGTGACTGACTGCATTGCAATGCAAGAGGCGTTACGCCCCCACCCCACAGTTCCTTCTCCAGTCAGCCATCAGTTTAAAAGGTGAACTCAGTCATCTCAAAGAAAACTGTTTAAAAGTCAGGAGTAACTGTAAATTCCCATAAAAAGAAATGCCAGAAGTGGCTGATCATGGGATACTAAGGGAGATGGGCTAGTGGACTTGTGAGTTTATACCTGCTGGTCACTAGCTCACCCTATCTCCCCCTTCCTGTTGCCCCACATTACCCAGCAAGAGGTTCATGGCTCTTTAACAGTTTTTCTCATCATCAGAGGCATAGACAAACT
This sequence comes from Sigmodon hispidus, assembly GCA_004025045.1. Classification (NCBI taxonomy): domain Eukaryota; kingdom Metazoa; phylum Chordata; class Mammalia; order Rodentia; family Cricetidae; genus Sigmodon; species Sigmodon hispidus. The sequence continues at coordinate 48,777 of PVIH01008552.1, forward strand.
TGAGTTCCACTTTCAGATGAACAGAGACTGTCTGGTGCTGTGCAAGCCCTGGACAGACATCTAATGAAGAAGGCTGACTTCAGAGAGAGGTGAGTTTAGCATGGATGTTCTGCTCAAGCCTTGCTAATGACATCTGATGTTGCCCTTATTTAAAAGTAAAATCCTCAAAAATAAAAACACTTAGATGCTTCAGAAATAAAATATTTCCCCCCTAAATGGGATCGCTAACCTGCCACACAGGGAGGAATGTCAGTGGTAAATGCAATGAGCTGCTCTCATTGGTAACAAGTTTGTTTTGGAGAAACCATGAGTAAGAACCACAGTGGTTCTTAGGGGCAACATGCTTTGGTGGATCTGCTACACTGGCAATTGGGTTGCATTGTGTACTGCTTTCCCAAACCTGTAAAAGAAGGAGGAGGAGGAGAAAGGAGAGAGAGAGAGAGAGAGAGAGAGAGAGAGAGAGAGAGAGAGAGAACAAATAAATGTTTTTTTTTATGCCCTGTAACCACTTTGCAGAGTAGATTATTTCTACTGGAGCCAAGCTGCAGATTTCATCAGTTGCTCTTGATGGCAGGGCTGCAGAGTCAGCCCTGGAATCCAGGGAGGTAATGGCCACCTGCAGGCAGGTGTGTACGGAAACCCAATGAGAGACAGAGTGCCACAGCTGCACCATTGCCCTACATGAAAGAGTGGGAGATCTGACCCACACAGCCCTGGCACTTCATTCCTGCACTATCGAGCTGACCTGGTGGCCCCACTATGGTGTAGGGGTTTAGTTCTCATTATAGAGATGACTGGGGATGGCACTTGGAGAAGGTCCTAGATAAGGGAGCTGTGAAAGTTCCTATTCCACAGAAAGAGTCAGGATATGGGAACTGGACAGCCAACCCGCTACACTTGCTTTTCTAAAGGCGTGTAGAGGGGCAGGGGGCAGTCCGTTAGAGAGCTAATTCTCAAACGACACCTCTGCAAGTCTATGTCGTACAGTGAATATGTGTGTCCCTGTGCCCTGGAAGAGAAGCGGGACCCTAAGATCAATAAACTAAGGACACCTAAAAACTACAGGGCCTTACAGTGCTATGGAGAGTGTAAAGGAGGGTCAAGGGGCTGTGCTAGCCCTGCTCAGACCTCTCCCCCTCTTTCTTCTCCCTCCCTCTCCCCAGCACTCCGCTCACCTCTCTCCTTTCCCCTCCCCCACCCCCTCCTCCTCTGGGCCTTATCTCTGAGCACTCAATCATGCTGTGTGTTTCCCCATTGCTTTCTTGACAAACAGCCAGGACCAAACAACCTTCCACACACAAAGCAGGGAGCAGCTTCTCCCAGGATGGCACCCTGATCTCATTATTGATTATCTGCTTCCTTGGTTTTTGTTTCCGGAAAGTTTGATATGGGGCAGCAGAGGTGACAAAGATTGGCAGGGGCCCTGGAAGCTAAGTGGCTAGCATTAGATCAGCAGCAGATGGCGGGGTGATGGGCAAAAGCCACAGACACATCTTCACTTCATCTCTGGCGCCTTTATCTCAAATCTGTTTGAGCTTCCCAGGCAATTTACTATCCTTGTCATTGATTTTATCTGCTAAATGTGCCCCTGTAAAGAACTACTTTTTGAATGATGAATCAGTCCCCCCTTTAAAGAGAGTACACAGCTTCAGTGTGAATATACCTGCCTGAGTGGCTGAAGGGAAGCTGTTCCTGATAATGTCATCCTAGGAAGACCCTCATCCTGTAAATTCAACTCATCCTCTGTCGCTGACTCAGTTTGCACAGGGCTGAGGTACCGATAAAACCGCATGAAGCTAACATCACACACTCTGTCCTGCATGAGGCAGAAGGTTCTTTGACAGAAGGTTTTTTTCCCATCTGGGAAAAAAAAAAAAAAAAAAAAATTCACATTTGTCTCCTCTTCTCGAAGTCCTGTGACCTCTGTTGATGGACGCTTGTGTGGAGCCTATTCTGCTGGAGTTGTGCAGCCCAGAGTTTCCTGATCAGTGTGGTACTCAAGTGCAGTCTTTCTTTCTCAAGGGCCTCCATGCCCTCCCAATCCTCACTCCTGATTCCCTATGGAGGTTAATCTTGTCCACTTGACTGCGTCAACTGAGACACACCTCTGCGCAGTCTGTTAGAGCCTTTCCTGGATGGATTAATCAAGGGAGCCAGAGCCTCCCCTAGAATAGACAATCAATTTGAGTAGAGATGGTCTAGAAATAAGGAGACTTGAGGAAGAAAGCATTTGTTTTGACCTACTTTTGTTCTTTCCATACTGATGAGTTTATCTACTAGGCTGCTGCTGCTGGTGCTGATGCTGCTGCTGCTCCTGATGATGATAACGATGATGACAATGATTATGTCCATCATTGTCTTTGGAACCAGTTATTTTGACATTTCAGGAATTCTCCAAATTTTCATAGAACTGCTAGCCATCTTGCCTTATTATCTCAGAAGTCCATTGTTGGAGCCAAATGGTGTGAAACATTCTAAAGGGCCCTCTTCGTAACATGCAACAGTTCTATCAATTGTCTGATTCTCTAGCAGACCTCAACGAACAAACCGTCCCTATAGAAATCCTGTCCCAGGGCTGGAGAGATGGCTTAGCAGTTAAGAGCACTGCCTGCTCCTCCAGAGGACCGGGGTTCGATTCCCAGCACCCACATGGCAGCTAACAACTGTCTGTAGTTCCAGTTCCAGGCAAACACCAAGGCAAATAAATAAATAAAGTTTAAAAAAAAAAAAAAAAGAAATCCTGTCCCTTGCCAGTGGAACAGGTAAAAGCAGACAGCTCAAGTGAAGTGGAGCTGGGGGTGTGGGCCTCTGTAAGCAGGCTCCCTTCAGTGTTGATTGTGGGACAATCTCAGCTGGGATGAGGTTGTAGTTGGTGCTGACCTCACCCACACATGTTTCATTTCTCTGAGGTCATGAAGAAACATATATTTGATGCCTTTTCAGTGTTATCCATCAGGTCCAAAGTCCTATTCAGACATAGAGTTTCTGAATGGGAATTTGGACCTGATGGATAACACTGGCAGCATGTTTGGCGTGCTGATGATGTGATATTTACAGGTTTCTCTTTCTGGACAAAGCCAGTATTTGTTTGCAGGGTTACTGGGGGTAAAATGTAGAATGTGGCCCATGGTCTTGAATATGGGATCAATCAAACATATGTCTATTCAACCTATGAAATTTAGCTGAGAGGGTTTCTCTCATTCTCAGAGCCTGATCTCCACTCAGCTACTAATTTTCACCTTGATTAGCTTCAGAGTTCACCCCTGTGAAGTCCCTACCACTTCTGTGGTACCATTTTCCAACCAGGTCACTTGGGCCATAAATAGAAGGTTCAGCCTGAGCCCAGCACTTCTTCCCCAGCACCATCCCTTTCAAATCCACTGTGAGGAGCCTATTGGATGGACTCATTTGACAAGTCCTGTCCTGAGTCTTCCTATACCCCAGCTCTGCTGCATGTAGTCAGCTGCCTGCTTCCAGTCATGTGAAATCCATTCTTCACACACATCCTCCTCTAGGTGTTCTGTGACCAGCTTGTGCTGCTTATTGGCAGAAAGAAAGGACACAGTGAGATTTTTGGCCCATGTTTAATGGTGTCACTTTATAACTGTACTCAAATGAATGTCTGAGCCAGTGGCCTTGCTACAGTTACCCCTCACCTATAGCATGAAGTGTTGTAATGACCAACCTCCTGTGGGTAGGGGCTTCAACAATTTCCTCAGTAAATCCCATAAAATCCCAGCATTAAAACACAGCCCAGTGCAGATATTGTTAAAACATGGACTTTGAGGTGGCAGAGATGGCCCAAAAGTTAAGAGCACTTAGCTCTTCTTGTGGAGAACACAAATTCTGCTTCTAACACATTGGATGGCTCTTAGCTGTTTGTAACCCAGCACCAGGGCATCTGACACCCTCTTCAGGCATCTCTAGGCACTTGCACACACATGTACAAGCACACATATGCAGCATAAATTTACACAGGCACACACATTAATAATAAAAATAAATCTTTCAAATTTATTGGAAATAAATTTTTGAAAGATATTATTTCTCCTTCTTCTCCCCGTCTTACCCCTCTTAACTCTACCCTCTCTTTCAAATTCACCACATTCTTTTTTTTAACCATATCAACCAGTCGGGGGCTCAAAATGTTGGAAAGCTGATTTTTCCTTTCTCTGCAGTTGTTAATTGCTTATAGGTTTTCCTCTAGAGGTGGTGGCTGCAAGATGATTACTTCTAGCTGTATGGAGATGATAACTATTGTTGGAATTGTTTGGGTCTTTTTAGACAGCTGTATTGTTGATATTTTATGGTTGTAGCTTCCCTGTCACAGCTACAAGTCAATCCTGAAGAACAGTTCCTGGCCCTCTGGTTTTCCCAGTCTTTTTACTCCAGGTTCCCTGATGCTCCCTGAGCCTTAGGAGGGGGAGGTGTATTGTAGATGTGTCCACAGGGCTTGAGCAGTTGTTCTCTATATTTGACTGGCTGTGGCTTTCTATGATGGCCTCCCTCAGCTTCACTGATGAGAGCTGAGAGCTACACTTACCTCCTGTGTTCTCATTTTTTCCTCCTTATTCAGTCCTGTTTGGCTGCTCATTGGGCGATGAATCCCAAGTGTTGGGTCTTCTGTCTTCTGTCTCTGGAAGCACTCATCTAAAGGTGTGTCTCCTGGCTGACTCAAATTTAGGAAAGTTGACAATAGTGAAGACTGACAATCAGATACAAGCCTTTACTATTAAATCTGATTTTAAAAATAGAGACAGTTCTTAAACTATGATAAAACTTTCTTTTTCTATGAACACAACTTTGAGGTTGACCGTGCATTGCTCTGAAGTTCTGTCCTGATGATGATCAATAGAAGATATTTCTCTTCACCTTTAAGCTTGTCGTTGAAATGAATTTGAGAGAAAGCAAGCCTTGGGTTGGGAACAGATTCATGGAAAGGGCTGGAAGAATTAAAGGGAAAGGAGGAAATTATGTAATTATATTTTAATTTTAAAAATTCAAATAATTTTTCAAAACTTTGTTACCTATGCTAGAAATGTGGATCAGTGGTGGAATGCATACCTGTGAATCTCCAGCTGCCTAAACACAAACAAATGAATTGGGAGCTCATCGTCTTGTGTTTGGTGTTTTACAGTAACTCTCTGTGGAGAATGAGAGGAATGGCTAGCTCTGGATTCAGTGAGAGAAACTGTTTCTGGAAAATGAGGCAAGATAGTAAGAGAGGAGAACGTTTGTGATTGGTAGCTACGTTCAGATGTGTACCTTCACAAACATACAAAGACACTACATACCCGCACTCATGTATACATTTATGACATGCATAGGTGCCCAAATACATGTACATGAGCCAAAACCAAAATACTTAGCCCTGGATTTGTTGATGCTTCCTGGTGAACTGATGCATGATGCACAGACCTAGAAACATTTAGCAGTTGCTATCAACCCCACTCCAGCTACGGTGACTGAAGTTTCAACTCTGAACAAGATGTTTATATGACCCCTTCTAAGGCTCATGGGCATTTTAGAAGAGGAGACCAGAAGAATATAGAAGCCCAAATATGGAAAAGATTGTCAAGAAATGCAATCTTATGCAAGATATATTCACTACACTCACAATCCCACATCAGGTACTTACAGTCGATCCTCATAGAAATGGCCCTGCCAATAGCCAGCTGTAAAATGGACAGGGGCTCAGTGGACCATGGCATCAATGCTGAGCTATTGCTACTGATAGATTAATGAAGAGGGAAAATAATTGCTTTCAGTTGTATACCTACTCATGATCCCACCAAGCTCTGATGGGTAGTTCCAATCTAATGGTCATATAGATGGCTCTGTGTAAGCTATGCGAGTCACAAAATAACCTCAAAAGTCATGAATCTTGTGGAAAGGACAGTGGGAATGGGAGGTGAGAGTTATGACAGAATAGAGAATAAAAGTGTGAGCTGAAATTAATAAGAATACATATATTATAAGTGAATGAAATTGTCAAATAAAAGTAATCAACCAAAAAAACACCCAGAAGCCCCTGACTCAAAGGCCTTCATGATGAAGTCCTTTCTGCTCTGAGTCATAGGTGGGGACAATAAGGCTTTCTTCAGGTTCTGTCACCAGTTTACCATTTATTCAAGACTCAGATGTTGAGACATTAGGTCAAACTGCCAGGTAAGGTTTTGCACATCTGTAATCCTAGCATTGCTTGAAGCAAGAGGATTGCCACATCAAGAGCACCTGAGCTAAACAGCAAGCTTGTCTAACATGATAATAATAAAAATAATAATAACAATAATAATGTATCAGTGTCCTGCTGAGTCAATGATGTGACTGAGCCCAGGTATGCAGCTTGACCTTGAGGATGTGGAACCATTGCAGAACACAGATCGGCCCGTTAGAAAAGAAACAACAGTATATTTTTGTAGATGCATCAGAGGACCTGATGCTCACTCTGCCTCCCCCCCTCACACACACAATGAGCAAACGGAGCCCCAGGAACACTTTAACAAATATTCCTCCAGACATGCTCAGCTGGGAGACCATCCACAGTTGCGGGATGTCCTTGATAACCTAAGGTGCCTTCTGGAATTGTCTGTAGGTCCTGAGCCAACTGTCTGCATTGCCATAAGGCACCCAAGTACAGGATGCATGGCTTAGACTTGGCCAGTCAGGTTCCCAGGAAAGCAATGGTGGTGGTGTGTGGGTGGGTGAGAGGGGCAAAATGCTTTCTCTTGTCCCTCCAAACAGCAAGAGAGACTTTCCTGAGAGAGTCAGGTACATCCCAGAGCTGTGCTGACTTTTACTTAAACTCAGTTTCTCACTTTCAACAAATCTTTTTCCGGAGATCATGTGACCTTCTTGCCACCTTTGCACCATCATGGAGTTCAGTGAGCATCTTAAGTGAGGACTCCTGCATCTGGTCATGCCATGTGCCTCCAGGTACCTCCAGAGTCCTCTGTGCTTCCCAGGGACTCCAGCTGAGAATGAGCTCTGTTCTTGGTATTCTTAAGCAGTCACTGGCAATTCATTAGTATTTAAATTTATGCTAATTTCATCAAGGTGTGAAAAGATCTTTTTCTTGCATATACATGAAAGAACTATATTACTATTCAACTGGCTTTTCACCCCCCCCCTTTTTTTAACCCAAGAAAAGCTTCTCTTCACCTTACAAAAGACAAAGCAGAGATTTAAAAAGAACAATGTGGAAAGAAAGGAAATCAAGTTTTTAATTTTATGTGTAAGTGTGCTTTACTCTATGTAGATACCAATGATCAGTAGAGAAAGGACATGTTAATAAGTATGGGTAGCAATAGGACTTGGCAGAAAGAGCACCCTAAAATGCTGCTTGCTTGTTACTGCATTTACACGCATGTCTTTACCATGACATGATAAAATGCTGCCTGTTTGCTACCAGAATGTTCAGAGTGAACATCTCAGTGTGTCTGGTAAGAGTGTGAAATCCTGAACACTGGCCAACACCTACAGTCTCATCCCAGTGTCGGGATGAAATGGAGCACAGGGGTGAGCAGAAGCTCTGACTCCCCAGAGAGTCAGGTGTCCATGAGACCCTGCAGCATCCCTTGCCGGTCACTTCCTCCCTGCATTGATACATTAAGGGACCTCAGGCCATATTGCTTTGGACCCCTTCCTCCCATGCTCAGGGAGGTCATCATTAGGCCTTGTCTTCTATTCCACTCATGATGCAGTTCAGTAATGTTAGGTCGGCTTGTGCTCCTGCCTGGTGGCAGACTGTGCCATTGCTGTATAGATTTACTGTCATTGTGCATGCTGCCCACACTTGACAGAGGCCACATCAAGTGCAGTGGGACAGGGCTGGGGTTAAGTATTTTTGCCTCTTGGATGTTGCTCACAGGATTCCGGGGCAGGCAGGACAAGCTGATACCTCCCTACAGTGATACTGATGACAGCTGGCTCTTAGTGTCACAGTCCTGGCAGTCAGCCTCACCCTACCATGATAAGACAGTCACTCCAACCCCTTCCTGGAGACTCCACGGAATTCTTTTCTTTTTCTGGGGAAGGGAAGACATTTAAGATGCAATTGCAAGCTTAATTTGTTTTAATTTTTTGGGTGGGAAACATGTCAGCTGTCTCTCCTTTAAAAATTATTTTTTTATATGTATTAAGTGTTTTGTCTGTGTATAAGCATCACATGTGTGCAAATGTCTGAGGCCAGAAGAGTGTCAGATGCCCTAGACCTGGAGTTAGGGGTGGTTGTGAACCATCATGTGGGTGCTTAGGACTGAAATTCAGCCCTCTGCAGGAGCTGCAAGTACTCTCAACAGCTGAGTCATTTCCTCAGCCCCAGTGGCTGTCAATTTTAATGGGAAAAGGCTCTTTTCCCCCTGAAAATCAGCTTTCAAGTTTTGTGGTATAAAAACCAAACTTTTTGTTTTGCTTGTCTTTCATTTATTTATTTTTAACTTCAGTTTTTAACTTTTCTATATTTATTTTAGCCCAGGCTGACCTGCCACTTGAGATGACCATACAAGGTATTAGAATTATGTGTGTGTGTGTTATTCACTAATTGTTTTAATTAATAAAACTATAGGTCTCTTCTTGGGCTTTCCATGCATCTGTCATCTATAGCCTCATTATTTTCCTTTGTTCATCTTTCCACAGCCATGTTTTCTACTCTCTAACCGCGTTCATCCCCACAGTTCCCTTCTTCATGCCAGAATCTGCACCAAGTCTATATTCTGTCATGAGACAAAGACATGAACTATTTGACTTTCTTTTTCTTATTACCCTCCTCTTCTTCACTGTTCCCTCTCTTTGAACACCTTCCTTAGGACTCAGGGGTCATTTCTATTTTATGTCCAATTGTTGTGCCCAGAGTCCAGAGCCCCCCAAATGATCACCAAGAGACCGGTCTGATACAACAGCAAAGAGTCTCTTTATTGACAAGCTAGCGTGGGGCACTCCATCAGATGCAGCTGTGGACTAGGACTGACCTTGAGCAACATGAGGAAAGGGTTTTATTGTAGGGAGGGCTCTAGGGACTTCAGAGCTTCAGGGTCACAGTCCTGGGATTGGTCCAAGCTCAAGCTTGGGGTACCTGTTATGAATTTATTGGTTGCTTTGAATTCTAAGGATGTTTCAACATTTAGCAATGGTCCTTTCCCTACATCAGCAGATCAGCAGGTACACCTGGAGAGACTATCTTTCCCTTTCCCAGGAAGGGAATGTTTGGAATGTCAGGTATTTCTCCCTGGCTTCTCCCTGGAGCTACTCTTGAGCCCTTCCTGGTACCACTGGGTGCTGCCAGCAAGAGCCAGCTGTCATGGCAGTTCTGTGGTCAAGCTGCTCTAGGCCCCACACTATTTGCATATTTTAGCATCTGCACATGAGAGAAACATGAGACATTTACCTTTCTGAGTCAGGCTTATTTCTCCTGGCACTATGGTCCATCCATTTATCTGCAAACATTATGATTTCATTCTTCTTTATGGCTATATAAAGCTCCATTGTGTATATGTACCACATTATATTTATCTGTTCATCTACTGAAGTACTTTCAGCCTGGTACCCAGGAATTGTGAAGCTGGGCCATATAATAGTTCTAGTTTTAGTGTTCAAGGCATCTGTTTTGACTGTTCGCTTGGTGCCATCTAGAATCACCTGGCAATGGAGTGTTAATGAGGAAGTGTCCAGGTTAGGTTGGTTTGTGGGCAAATCTGAGGTATAACGTCCCACTGGAATGTGAGCATCTCTATTTCCTAGGCTGGACCCTAGACTGAGAGAAAAGGAGAGAGAGCTGGCTGATTATTAGCAGGCAGGCATTGCTCAGTGCTCTACAGATGGGATGTGACTGGCTGCTTCAGGCTCCTGTCTTCTACACTTTGTAACTATGCCCTTTAATTTGAAACTGTGAGCCAAGTAAACCCCTTTTTTCCCTTTAAGTTGCTTTATAGGGGCAGCTAACTACACTAGGGAAGAAAATCAAGACAACATTTACCTTCTCTGGAGAGTTATTTCAAATAAGAATGTTAAAACTTCAATGAAATGAGCCCTGTGCTTGTATGACCTTGATGGGCATACTCCTTTCTCCTTATAAACCTAGAAGACTATAAATTTAAGTTCCCTTGTGACCTTATGAGCTAGAGTTTTTTCTTATCCACTGTAATCCATCCAGAGCACACCAGGAACCCTCATTTAGGGTCCTTAACAACCCTTTGAGATGTACCTTCAAAAACCTCCAAGATCACAAACACTGATACTGTGTTAATCTCAATTAATAATTAATTAATCTTAAATGTCAACCTGATGAGGTGTAGAATCACCAGGAAGATTAGGCTTCTTGGTTTGCCTTGAGAGGGATTATCCTGATTAGTTTAACTGAGTTGGGAAGACCTGCCCACTGCAGAAGAAACAATGTACCCAGCTTCCACAGGCGCCTGCCACAACTGAGAGCCACAATGACCTCTTTCTTAAAATACCTTTGTCAGGCTAACAAAAGAAGTAACTAAATTAGACTCTCTGTCCTCTCTCAAGAAGCCCACACCACACCTATGCACCGGTGTGTTTCACTTTCCCTGATACTCCTCTTTCTAGCAGCCCCCCAAGTTTAAATCTACATTAAAATCTATTCCTAGGAGACCCCCGCTGTTGCCACCAGCCATGATGAGGTTCACCTTTTCTTGTCCTTTGTTTTCTTGATGACAGCCATCTGACTGAAGTAAGGTAGAATCCCTAAGTAGTTATAGTCGCATTTCTCTAATGACTAAGAATGCTGAACACTTTCTCCAAATATTTACTGGCCACTCACGTCTCTCTTTAAAAAACAAAAACAAAACAAAAAACTGTCTAATTGATTCTATGCCTTTATGTTTCCATATTTAGCTTACTGAGTTCTTTATGGACTATTGATATTAATCTGTTAGACATATAGATGACAATTTTTTTTTCTCCATGTAGAAAGGTGGTGTGAGCATGCTTAAGCATCATCCCAGGACCTATATGGAAAGCTATACACTCAAACTTTTGGATGTATAGTTGATAGTCAAATATTTCCTGTTCTGTAGGATGGCTCTTCACTCCATTGACTATTTCTTTCATTGTGGGAAAGCTTTACACAATGCTAATTGTTGGTTCTTAGGATCACTTCCTGTGCTAGGGCAGTTACTGTTGTGTCTTTGCTCTTGTTAAAAGCAGGTCTGACATTGTGAGATACCCTGGAACTCATCATATAGTTTAGGTTCCCATGAACTTATTGCAATCCTACTGCCTCTGAGTGGTTTAGCCACAACACCAAGCTTGGCTACAGAGTGATCACACACACACACACACACACACACACGAGAGAGAGAGAGAGAGAGAGAGAGGGGGGGGGGGGAGAAAGAGAGATCCCTTAGAATCTGATTTAAAGGTAAGTTTGTTTTACATCCCACAGCTCACTTCTTAGAAAAATTGAAAGGTAAAATAATTCCACTAAAACACTCTTAAATGTGCTTACATGGATCTTTTCTAGTCATTTGAGGTGAATTCCTGGGAGTTTTAATGAGAAAACCAAACAAATGAAGCCAAGGCAGGGCTCTAGGACTCCTGAGCCTGAAAACCTCAGAAGGATGCTTGAAAAGAGACCGTGTAGAGATCAAGGAGATGCTACTGCTTCAGCTGCCTTAGTGCTGAGATTACTGGCGTGACGTGCACCCCACATCTGGCTGTGACAGAAGTTTTATGTTGCTAGGTTGTCAATGTAAACCACAGTTATAAGTACTTTCTTTTTAGTGGAGAAAAAGAGCTTGTTGTTTCTACCAACAGTACTCTGCCATGATCAAGAACATAGATTCCATATAAGGCCTGTAAAAGGGTATGTCTCCTAGCGTTGGCACTACCAAGGTTTACATTGAGGACTGTTGCCGTTTATGGGGATAAATTGTATTTATCTCCTGGACCCTTCCAGAAGACACCTTTTCTGTATGTCTTCATAATTATTTCCTCTACAGTTTTAAATGATTTTGCAGAGCACCTAGGAGTATTGTCTGGGCTACGGGAGTGGGAATTCGGTGGGGGGAGGGGGAGGAAGAAAGAGAGATGGGGAAAGGAAAAAAAAAACCGATTGTCTCAGTTTACTGATGATCTCATTATTAAGCAATGGTTTCCAACCATCTTTGTTTGAAAGCTCTAATCAGCTTTAAAAGGGAAACCAAGAGAATAGTGTTTGCTGCATGCTAATCCCGCAACATTCCATCCCTATCCCATTCCCGGGCCTTGCTGCACACAGTGTGGCCTTGGATTGTTGAGGTTTTTAATTCATGCAATGAGCTCAATGTCAAAGTGTTGCATCCTTTGTCTTTAACAATAAGCATTTAGCTCATCTAAATGAATAAAAATTGCTTTAGTGAATTACAAAAACCAAGGTCTTTTCAATGCACCAACAATGACATTAATTATTTTTGACATTGTCTTATTTTTGCAAATAGATTGACTTGGAGTTTCACATAAAATGTAATAAGTTCATTGACTGTTTAAAATAGATAAATGTAAAAACACTATTAGTAGATCAAAATGTCAGCAATAGTGAAAACCCTATCCTGACAATAAAATTATATACAACCTGGCACATTGTCATTTTTGTTTGTGTGTGGGTCTAAGGTGACCTGAGAGTTGTAGTTCACATTCCTGGTTGCCAAGCCATCAACTGGCTAGTTACAGTGGGCACACTACCTGCTCACCATCAGACAAGTTTGTCAACTTTAGCAAACAAGCACACCCATTTTCTTGCACAGAAAGTGAATCTCACATTCAAAGACTGCAGCGCTGTGTGCCTGTGGGGTAGGAGAGATTCTCACTCCAGAACCCAGCCCCTCCTGCTGGTGACCAGAGAGATCTGAATGCTTTCCCTAAATCTTTGTAATCCAATAAGCTTTTGTGTTTAGCAGCTTGTATTGAAACTTGTCCCACACCCCAGCCTGTGCCTCACAAGGTCCCTAGCAGGCAGGTGAGTGCCTGAGGGCCTTATCATTATTCAAGGCAAGAGGCCTGCTCAGCCCCAACCAGAATGTAATTTGTAATTAACTGTCATTTACTTCTGTCTGCATTGACTTGTTGTTCAAAAGACAACGTAACTGAGCTGGTCACTGGCTTCCTTTGTTGTGGATATAATGTCTCTCAGATCTGGTTGTTTTCATAATGTTTAAAAACCTGGGGCTTACTCTCTTGAAACTGAGAGAAAAGGGGGAATTCGTTGAAATAAATCCAACACAAATAATTTGTTATGCCGTGACACATCGCGCATTCCATTTGATGAAGGAAGCACAGACTAGGCACCAGCATTTTGATGACTGAGGATGACCTTCTTCAGAGCACATCCTCTAAAGCACGCTCTTCAAAAGCCATCCGTTCAGCGGCCTTGGACCCTAATTTATGCTGGCTTTTCAGTTTAATTATTTGCTTGTCACACTTTTCATTAGGAGAAAAATAAACAGAATGTGTGGCTAGACCTGGATCGGGTGTCTGTCTTCCAGAGATTGGCAAGTCATTCCAACTTTAACTCCCTGAAAATTAACAAAGCTTCGAGGTTATTTGAACAGAAAAGACTGTGAAAGTATTCAGAGATTTTAAAAGAAATCATTAGATGTTCTTGCAATTAGATCTCCTAAAAAGAAGTCTGTTCTTGTCTTTTTATTTGGAGGATTATGATGGTGGGGAGGGGGAAGGGGGAGGGGGAAGGAGGAGGAGATAGCAGCATCTCTCAGATGTTTGAGTTTCACTGGAAAATCTGAAATTGCTCTGTTGATTATGTGTGTGTGGCTCACTCCTCTCTTTTTTTTTTTTTCTCTACAACTGGCATGCAGTGACATCTACTCGTTAGACCAGCAGGTCTTCCTGAGTCCCTGGCATGTATGACAATAAAAGAAGTCACAGAAGATTTCCTTATACTTAATATGGATACCCTTCTCAAATCTCCATCACTCTCCCCAAGGAGCCTCATGATCCGCATCTGTCTCTTCAGTACAGGGCCACAAGTGCACAGGATTCACTGTCTAGCCCCCTCGGAGAACCAGAGCCATATTGATTTCAGTGCACCCCAGCCAAATGAAGTACTTACAGTAAAATGAGTTCAGTCTGGGGGAATTTAGCTTCAAGCCAGCAGAGGGGGTTGGAAGTTACTGGACACCTCATTGAGAACATGGTGATGAATACTGCTGAATTTTCTGGATTTAGGAACAAAACATCTCGTCAGTTAAGACCAGGACTAGTCATTGTGAATGCTGTTATAGCATGAGCAAAATGGGGTGTGTTTAAGCATCACATGCAACAAAGGCATTAAGCTGTGTAGCTTCAAGGGAGGCTCTCACTTCTGTAGTTTCCTTCTGCTTCAGGATTGTACATGGAGACTATGGACCACCCAGGTGTCACATTATGACAAGCTCTCAAGTGCACTTGCTCCACAAAGCATAATCCAGTAAGTGGGATTGTATTCTGTTCCATTGTAAATAATTGTCCCGCCTACTGGTTTAATAAAAATGCTGATTGGCTAGAGGCAGAGAGAAAGTGTGGGTGGGGCTACCAGACTAAGAAAACTTTAGGAACATCTCAGAGCAGAGATGCCAGGAGACACAGAAGAAAGAAGTTGAAATGCTGCTCTAAGAAAAGGTACTGAGCTGCATGGATGAGCAGGATAAGAATCATGGGTTAGTTTAAGGGTAAAGAGTTAGCAAGCTATATACCTGTGTACTAGGGTGATCAGCGTGAAATTAAGGTGAGCATCTGTGTGTTTCTTTGGGACTGTAGAACTATGGGTCTGCCAGTCAGCTGGTCCCAGCCACAGGACTAGACTGGAAAGACCGGGCCCAAAACCTCATACAACATAATCCAGATTTAAACCTTCCTGTTTGCTCCTTACTAAATGTATCTGAGAATAGGATCTGTACCCTTTAGATCAGGATATACATGCTCAATCATGTCAGAAAATTTCCAGACATACAAGTCAAATTCCAAACAATTCCCTAAGTAGATGCCCAAGTCAACCTCCAAGTTTTTGCAAATACCTAAAGTACTTTCTCCTGTGAATGCCCAAGCTCATCAATATGTGTTAAAACTCACCTGACACTGCCCAAATCCACCTGTAGATGCCCAAGTTGCCTATAATACCCCAATTCACAGGTAAATGCCAAAGTTCACCAATAAATAAAGTCAACATATAAGACCCTAGATTCCTGTCCACATTAGGCTCCACAAGTTTCTGTGAAAAGCTCAAGTTACAAAGTGACCTTCGGAGCAGCCTAGATCATGTAGGTTCTCTTGATCTCCCTCTCTTTCTCTCCTTCCCACTCCCTAACCCTCCCTCTCTCTCTCTTTCTGTCCCTCCCTCCCTCTCCTTCCCCTTCCCTCCCTCTCTCCTCCCTTTGGTTTGCATCCAAGTTACACAGAAGTAAGAGGTGACAGTTGATACAGATAGGCCAGTTTAATTACTTGTCAGCTTATGTTTGGTATCTGCCAGCTGATGCACAAGCTTGCCTTTCTCTTAGTAGCTTAAAACCTGACCAACTGCTAGAGCTTTATTGTGAGCCCCACATCTCAGGCTACCGTTCAGACAGAATATGAACTACATGAGTCATCCATCTGATCTGTTAGCTAACACTGGGATCGCCAGTTTCCCCAGATACCCCAAATCCCCAGATTTTATGTGATAGGACATTGTGTGACATGCTGACATCGACGGAGGCATGGATACATTCTGATTCCATTTTGTCATTTCTCTGAGGCTACACTAAAGCACCCCTTATGGCGCCTCTGTTTGGAAAGCACACACTATGTTCATAGAAGGAGACTTAGAGTTGAGATAGCATGAAAGGAGTAAATCAAATATAAAGATCCCCACTGTGTTCAGTTAAGCCCCTCCCAGATTTAAAGAGGGATATGAATACACCTGTGATGCAAGCTTGCTGTAGTGCTTGGTGTTTAAATTCAGCCATTGTGTTTAAATGCCTGGTCAAGCACCTTGCCTTCCTGGTTTAAGGCTTGCTCATTATGTCTGTCTTTCTTGCTTCTGGCCTTTGTGGATTCAAGGAGAGTTAGGGTTTAATGTTCAGCTGCATCTAGGGTTACCCTATTGTGCTACAGAGTATTTTGATTTTATTCATGTGTGTGTATGTGTGTGGGTGTGTATGTATGTGTGTGTAACTGCATATTGGTATGTATGCAGGTATGTCTGTATCTGCATGTGTGTATGTAAATTAAGTGTATGTCTGTAGATGTATATGTATGTATACAATATTTAAGTTTATTCTTGATTTTGCTGTCTGGAGATGGATAGTTTTCCTTGAACTGAAGCCCGTAAGTGTGTGCTGTAGCTCTGTATTGTTCAGTATATACTGTGAGAAACCAGGCAAGTGGGTTGGCTGTACTGCCCATTTAAGAGTAGAAAGAAACAATAGCCCATGCCCTTGCCTCTGAGCCATCCCCAAGCAAAGCCCTGGGGTTTGCTGGATGTAATGAGCAGGATTGGACTATTGTTCATTGAAGGTTCCATCTACAGTTTACTTTGGACGTAAAGCTCTCTTAGAACATCCTTCTAAGATTTTCTAGCTGGGGAAACATTGTGTGGGGTTCAGCCCTGGGACTCCTGCATATCACCTGTTGTCTGGACAAAAGTGATATTTCCAGTTTTGATGTTCTGCAAAGACATATTTCAAATTCCATTCCTGAGAAACTAGATTTATGCTAAATAGAGAAAATCCATATGAAGGGAGAGAAAAATGTCACTTTTTACAAGACAGGATCAAGAAACAACCTTCTTAGCCATACTATGTGCTGCCGACACACAGGCCAAGCTGTGAGGATAGCTTTGGTGCCTCTGGAAGAGATGGTCACAGTTAATTGGGATGACTAGAAAGGGATTAATTTGATTCGATGTTCAAAAAGGTAGTGTGTCAAGGGTTTACTCATTTTTTTTTTTTTTTTTTTTTTTTTTGGCTCTTAGGTCAGTGGCACGTCCTCTATCTCCTCACCATCACAACTTGGTTTGGAGGACATTCTTTGCAGTGCTCATGGCCATTTCAAGTTAAAACACGCTAAGACCTACATTCCAACATAGTCAGCATACACAGTGCTGAGAGCTGAGTGCCCTTCAGCAGCAGGCTCACTTGGAGCTCCATTCGCTATTTTATCCTTACTAGGAACTGATCCTTCCTGTATCTCCTGGATTTCCAAAACCTGAAAGCACCAGGAAAATAATAATAATAAAGATAAAATAGGAATTCACAGCAGAGAATGAGGTTCCCAGGACTAATGTGTCCAGTGTGTGGAAAGAGGGCACTCCTATTCTCAGACTGCATTTGACATTGCTGAAGGTTTTGTCTTGATTACTTTCAATAAAACCCAAAGTAAGGATGACTGTCTTGGCTCACTAAGCAACAAGGTTCTATCACTAATTACAATCCTTTATTACGGGTAGTTTAATAGGTTTATGATTGGTCATAAAACAATTCGGTATGGGAGTACATAAAAGGAACAGCTTATACAGCTGTGACATCTTAATATCCAGCCATTGTAATCATTTTATGATCTCTTATGATGGTGTCTTTTATTAAAATATGCACATATGCCTTTACATGGGCTGTGTTGCCGCCAAAACTGGGAGGCAAAGTGAAAAAATCACATAAATACATACTAAAATGCCTAATGAGGCATCGTGAAAACTTCCATTGTCAGAAGTATGTCGACCAGATCACACGTGTGCAGTCTCATTATGGGTAATTATAATAAAATTATAAGTGCTGCAATAATTCTAACCTTGAAGGCACAATAAAGGATGGTTATATTTGCCTTCCTAGCCTGCACATCTGAGGCATTTTCTTCATTAATTATATTTCACGTTAGAATAATTATGTTGTGTAAGATGGAAATTTGGAGGCATGTGTTGAACCTCAGTGCTCTGTTCTCTCTCTTTTGAGTTTAATTATAAACACTACCTAAAGTTACACTCTAACAGACACTATGTGTAGTCTGCAGGGGTGGGAAGAAGGGGTTTGTTGTTGGTGTTAATTTTAGTTTGCAACCCAATTAGTTAAGTCAATACCTAGGAAGAATGAGCATTGGGGCCCATGCCCGGTTCAGCCTCCTTACCCCGACCCCACCCACTGACACACACAGATTTCCACAATCCTTTGGAAACAGAGCGCTTACTCAGAGAGTTTGTGCAGACATTTACTTCTATTGTTCTATGAACACTCAGGAACCTTATTTGTACAGTCATAACCTAAATATTTGCTTTCATTTTTCTGGCACACTAAGCATCTTGTGTTGGGTTTGAGGGTAAACTATCTGACTTGACTGTGAATTGTGATCTCTGAGAGAAAATAATTTAGGAATCCAAAGCTATCAATGGGATAGAAAATTTATTAACTCTTTCTTATGTGCATTCATGAATGCATGTGCCTATGCGTACACACACACACACACACACACACACACGTATTCTATTCTGAAAAACTCATAAATGTTATGAATTTGAGCTTCAATTTTAAGAAGACCATGGGCTGCAGCACCTTCTTAATGTCAGGATTCTAACAGGGAATTTGAGAGTCACTTTAGAAATCAAGACAGGAAGTAAAATAGACATTCTGAAACACTAGGTCAATTTCATCAATGAGTTCCTTGCACATCCCACTTCTCAGTGGATACCTTTTGTAACTTAAAAGAGAAACTTAACCTAGAGGTGGTTAAAGAAGCCAAGCTGAAATTCTCCAGGGAATCACTTTGGTGAATAGACCCAAATGGCTTTTAATTAACATATTAATTGTTTTCATGTAAATGAAAATCCTAAAGGTATTTGAAAAGTTTATTTCAGATAGGACCCCCTGCTATCTTGTTTACGGTAACATCACACTGGGCTGGACAAGATTTGCAGTTAGAGAACACCCTCCCTTGCCCCCACAGCTTCCCATCCCTCCTCCATCTCCATCACAAATTACAAACCAGCAGCACACCAATTAATGAAGTTTATACAGTATTCAGTCAAATCATGCCATGGAAGCTGTAATCCAAACACCAGAGCTTGATTATTATAATTTATTTAAATGCAATGCAGTATTTGTCAAATTCCACAGGGCTGGAATCAATAGTTTAAGTTTATTTCAAAATACAAGCCCTGGAGCACCCACTACCCCGTGTTACACAGAAGCATAGCTGCTTTGCCTCCTCTCTGGAAGACCAAAGTGTTTAAAGGAAGGGTCAGGGAAGATCAAGCCCTGAGTGAATCAGTCTTAAGGTGAAATGGCTGAAATCTGTACAGTCACCAACATTTTTCCACTCTCCCCTGGAATGGGCTGTGAGAGATCCTTAGAGGCTTGGAACATGGAGAGTTAGACTTTTTTTCTGCTATGACTCACAAGAATTCCATGAGTCCTCCTATCAGAGGACAGTGGCCCATCCCCCTTAGGGACAATGGCTCAGCAATGGAAGTCAAGGATTTCTCGGTTGCAGACCCCTGCTGGAGATGGAAACATAGTGTGCTTTGTGGAATGGTCCTCATCCTTTGAGAATAATTGGGGCTCCTAGGGGGCACAGTGGGACAGAGTGGTCTTCATGACTGAGGGATTCTACTGGTTCTTCTCTCCAGTCAGTTGATATGCATGTTAAACTTAAGAGAAACAAATGGAAACCGTTGTCAAAACCTTCTACGCTGTGGGGCATCAGCACAGAAAAGCTACTCCTTTTCAGAGTGACGAAGTCCCCACTGGGCTGACTGGTCCTCTGGCTACCAGGTGTTCCTGATCCCTCTAAGCATCTAGTTACAAAAGGCACCTCCATGATTATGCAGGTACCCTCATCTTTTCTAGGACCCGTCTTTTATTCACCCACTTTCCCACAAATGTAGATACATCTCTAGGTTTAAAACATCTTTCTGATTAATTTTTTTTCTGATTTAAAAAACAACCCTCCCCCCACCTTTTTATTAATTTAAGGTTTCATGTAGCTCAAGCTGGTCCCAGATTTGCTGCTTTGCCCAAAGTGACATTAGACATCTATCTCCCCTGCCTCCTACTACCTCCCAAATCACTGAGATGATAAACTTTCACTACCTGACTTGTATACTAGGTATACAGATTCTACCAGCTGAGCTACATCCGTGCTCTGCCTGCCAAATATATTGTTGTGACCCTTTTTATATTTACTATTTGATGTCTTTAGGAACGGGTTAATAATAGTAGAAGTTCAATGTCAAAAAGTCAGCAGAATTGGCCACCATCAAAATTCTTCCCAGGAGTGGTTCAAATCCACAGTTCTGGTTGGGTTTTGTCAACTTGACAGAAACTAGGGTCATACAGGACGAGAGAACTTCAGTTGAGAAAAGGCCTCATGAGCATTTTTTTTTCTTTTTGTTTAGAGCAAATGTTTTTATTGAGTAAGTAGTAAGTACTTGCCAATATGGCCTCAGCCTCTCTAGATGAAGGCCTGGGGTAGTCAATTGCAAAGCCTCTATTATGTGAAAGGGGTTCAGTATAGTCTATGAGCAATGCCTTTAAGAGCACCACTAATTAGGCTCTGGGTTCATTCTGGAATCTGTTTTCTTATTTGACCTGGACTCAGTTGTAGTTTAGTTCTTATTCTTTTATTACTATTATTATTATTATGAATAAAGTTATATTTTTTATCCATGTATCCCCTTGTTCAAACTCTCTTTCCCCTCCTGCCCCTCCCATTCACTCTCTCTTCTCCCCATCACTTTATCTCCTCCCCAGGAAGGGCAGGAGGTCCCAAGGTCCCAATGTGGCTTAGTTCAGCATCCACTCCAAACAGATGCACTTTCCTCACCCCAACATCAAGACTGGGTCAGGTGTTCCTCTGGAGGGAATGGGCTCTAAGGTGCCAGTCCAAGGTGTTTCAGATTCCAAGCTGTTCAGGAGAGCTCAACTCAGTGTGAGCCTATGAGAGCTGACACCCCACCCCTCTCAGGTGGTACTGGGTGCTCAAGGAATCAGCTTTTGTTTAAACTTTTCTCATCTGGGCTGATAATACTCCTTCCTTCCAGGAGCTAAATACAATCTACCCCAATTACCAGGCGTAAGAAGTTATCTTTGAGTTGTTGGTCAGGGTTGTCTAAGAGACCCCTGAATCATACAGACTATAGATATTGCCCCCCCCCTGCAGGTATAAGGTGAGTCCCTGTTGCTAAAGACACCATGCACTTGAGAAACAGAGACTCCTAGTAACACTGACCTGAGTGCCTCCTTCCTTAGGGCTAGCTTTCACAAACAATCAAAATGTTGTGGTGCCCAGACTCAATGGATACATCTGGAAGACATTCTTGTACATAACACTCAGGAAACACAGCAGAAAAAAGAGCAAAAGATTCTAAGAGCCAGAGGACCAGGAAATCTGCTGTGAGATTATACTTTCTAGAAATGTCATTAGTTATTCCCAAGAAGTCTTACCAACTTGGCCATCCAAATGTTAGATGTGAAGACAATACCAATGGGCATGATAAATTTGATGGATAAAAGCCCAAGAGGCACCTTAACAACTAGGGAATGCTGAGAAGGAGAGATAGTCTTCCACTGACAAGAACACACCAATTGACTACCCAAGACCAAATGGCTAGCCCTGAAAACATATGTAGGAAGAACACTATTCGGCTGCGGTTGACCTTTCTGTACACTATGAATATGTGTTGATACTCTTGGATAATAAAGAAGCTGCTTAGGCCTATGGCAAGAAAGGATATAAGCCAGGCAGAAAATTTAAGAAAGATACAGGAATAAAAAAAGGCAGAGAGAGGGGAGATGCTGCAAGCCTTTGGGGAGCAAGATGTAATGGAACACAGGTAAAGCCAGGAGATATGTGGTGACACATAGATTAATAGGAATGAGTTAATTTAAGATGGAAGAACTAGCTAGCAGGAAGCCTGAGCCATAGACCAAACAGTTTGTAATTAATATTAAACCTTTAATTGGTTATTCTTATACTGGCAAGCAGGAGATATTTGTCCAGCTATACTATACAGACTGAATAGTTTATGTTTGGGAATATGTACACACACACACACACACACACACACACACACACACACACACCCTGCTACCATGAAATAGCAATTTATGAAAAGAGACCATTAAATTAAAAAGGAGTAAATGGCAATATAGGGGGCGGGTAGAGGGAGAAAAGAAAAGGGAGATATGATGTAATTAAAAACTAATAAATAGATAAGTAAAACAGGTTGAGCAAGCCACTCTTGCATGGCCTCTGAATCAGATTCTGCCCCCAACTTCCTGCTTTGCCTGTTTGCTTGAGTGCCTGCCCTGACTCCACTAAATGATGATGATCCTGACTATCATCAGGATATGTTAACTAAACAAACACTTTCCTTCCCAAGCTGCTTTTGGTCACAGAATTCATCATAGTAATAAATAGAATCTAGCTAAGATGCCTATCACATAGGTCTGTCTATCTTTCTGTCTGTCTATCTATTAATCATTTATCTACCTATCTAACAATTTACCATCATGATTCTCCCCCCTTTGTGTGTGTGTGTGTGTGTGTGTGTGTGTGTGTGTGTGTGTGTGAGAGAGAGAGAGAGAGAGAGAGAGAGAGAGAGAGAGAGAGAGAGAGAGAGAAACAGAGCTTTAAAATATTTTCTTCTTGTTCATTGTCAAACCTGGAGTGCTATTTGAGTTTGCATTCTCTAACTGTGAGTGAAGCTGAACTTACTAATTGTGTGTTTATTGATGTGTCTTTTTTTCTGTGAAGCTTGAGTTAACATCTATCATTGTTTTTCAGGAAAAGGGTTTTTAATATCTAAAAGTGTCAGTAATTCCAGAAAGCATTCCCTTGTCCATGTATTATTTAAGTGGAGAAATAAAGAAAACTGTTTTGGGGAGAGCAGTGGGATTACACTAGCAAAATGTCAGTGTGTCCTGACTCAGCCAAGCAACAGTGTGAGCATCATAAGGGAGACTCCTACTGACTTTTGGTTCCTCTTCATCTTTCCCTCATATCTGTGGCTTAGGCGTCTTTCTTTGGAAGGCTTGTCTTCTATGAAACAACTGAAACATAGATTCATTTAGGGCCACGTAGAACTTTTCCAGAAATATTTATGGAATTAAGTTCTCTGGAGGAATTCTCAGCTGCTTTAAGAATGAAACAAGGAAGCCACCTTCCCTGACAGTCAATACAGGGGTCTAGTGAGTGATAATTGAGTCTGGTAATTCCCAGTGGAAAGGTGAGAGGAAGGCCAACATCTACCAGAGTGGTCTGTCTTTTTATGTCAATTAAATGGGCAAGTGATGTACCCTTCTGTGTTGATGCCAAGGCTGCATTAGGGTAGGAGTTGCCAGGCAGGCAGAATAAGTGGAGGTATCTTCTGTTGAAGCCAAAGACCCATCCCTCACCCTCAGAGAGAGGGGAGTCCTAGCAGTAAAAAGATTTTTCCAGATTTCTGTTTATCACTCACCAGAGACTTTGGTGCTCCTGGAAATTGGGCATATTCCATAAGGGGAGCTAAAGGTTGCAACTGTCCCACATGATGATCTACCTGGGGACAAAAAGAACCTGGAATTTTTCTTGTCATTGGCTCTCATGCTCTTTCACTGATTTCTATTAACCGTGCTATAGAGTGACAGGTGAGTCCAAGTTCTGTCCAGCACCTCACACACCATCCTGTGTCATCCTCCCAAGAACTAACTTGGCTTTCATAGTGTCTCCTCACTGAGTGATACCTGCTAACATTAGGAATTGAATGCCTCAGAAGCAGTCAAACTTCGCTCACTTTTGGTATTAGAATGGGTTTAAATTTTTTAATTACATTTTAAATATTAATATTTTAAATATATGTGTAAACATGCATTAAGACTCTCAAACAGAAAACTCTCAGAACCACTAAGACTGGATTAAAATGAGTGAATGTAATCAGAAAGAGCAGGTTCTGGGCCTGATCTCTGTGACTCCTGAGGTGGATGAAGGAGGCTGAGGGAGACTGAACTAACTGGTCCAAATGTACTTGGCTTGCAGACCTGGACTTGGTGGCTCCAGGAGTTAGACTGTGGCATATCTATAAAATTGGTAGAACAAATCCCCGAGGATAAGCCCTTGGCTCTTGCCATCTACTTGATGGTATGGGAGACAATTTATTGACATTTTTTTTCTCTAGGTTACTTTCCCTTTCTGGAAAAGGAATTAAAGAATTAAAGAAAAAAGAAATAAGTAGAAGGGGAAGGTGCACTATCAATGTACTGTGCTGGGCTGAAGGAGGTTGGTCTAAAAGTGAAGGGCGCTGTGCCAGAGGCTCCAAGTATTTATGGCTAAGAAGCATACCTTTGTAGAAACACATCCTCCAAGAAACACACTCTCTGGGGGGCATCACACATGGCTCAGGGTAACATCTATATCCTTCTACTTTTTCTACATGCTCTGCTAAAACAAGTACCATAGAGTCTTCTGAACACATCTCCCAGGAGCAGCAAGCAGGCTAGTGATTGTGTGTTCTGAAGACATGGAACAGAGTTGAGCCTTGCCACATCTAGACTCTCCCTTCCAACATATGCAGAAAATGGTATATAATGGGGAAATACTTTCCATCCTGTAGAAAGCATGGATTCTGGACCCATTAGGAACTGAAATCATTGACTCCAAGTTTGCCTCTTTGAATCAGGTTCACAGTCATGTGCATGACAGACAATGCACTTACCCAACTCGAAGTCACAGGGAAAATATATCAAGCCTTTATGGAAACTTCTGTGTTGTAAATTCAGGGATTCCTAGTACATCTACTAATTTGAGGTTAAGGCCTAGGGTGGGTCAAGTTGCTGAACTTGCCTATCTTAGAACTCCTTGGTATTTAGAAAAGTTCTGGAGAGAAAGAAGCTATGTGGGGGGGGGGGAGACTGTGGAACAGAAAAAGATAAGCAAAAGACAAAGGCAGACACAAGACAAACCCACTAAGTCAGGCCAAATGCTAAAACCCAAAGCTTTCAAACATGTTCTGTCAAAACAATAAAGCAAAAACAAAACAATGATAAGTTCAAGGATGGAGTGTGTGGATGTAGAAAAAGTACTCATTTAAAATACTGTATCAGTCAAAGCTAACTAATGAAGAGAAGGGAGGCATCTAGATTTTAGGAACACTGTTTGCATCTGGGAGAAAAGCAGAAAGTAAATGTGATCTTTCCCAGAGAAGATCACATCAACTGGTTATCCAACACCAAATTTTCCGTTCTGAAAATAGGCATACAAGTAACATAATATGGACTGAGCAGGTTATAGTCACGTATTTAGGAATACACACACATATATGTAACACATATGTAACACACATATGTAACAGTTGAATAATTAAAAAACAGGCTCTGAGGGCTGGAGAAATGACTCAGCAGTTAAGAGCACAGGCTGTTCTTCTCAAGGTCCAGAGTTCAATTCCCAGCACCCATCTGGTGGCTCAGACCCGTCTGTAATGGGATCTAATTCCCTCTTCTATGTGCATAAAGACAAGATAAGTCACTGATACACATAAAATGAATGAATAAATAAATGAATAAATAAATATTAATAAGACGGGCAATGAATATGACTGAAATAGAGCAAGGGAGCATTCCGAGAGAAGAAAAGGAGGGGAAAATAATGTAATTGTAATTTTTTGAAAATCATGAATTAGAAGCATGGTTGGCGTGGGTGTGCTGAGAGATGATGGAGCCTTTAAAAGACAGAGCCTCATGGAAGTGTTAAGCCACCAGAGAGAGGACCACAAGAAAGCTTTGTGTCATGCACCGTGACTTAAAAGAATGTGCCGGAGACTTTGGTATCAGTGATTTCCAACCAATAACATAAACTACTCTTTCTATTTTTCTACACTAGTCACACATTATGAAATTGGTTGAACCCCCACCATGGAAGACAGGGATTGCAGAAATTCAATGGAAATACCACCTGCCAAGTTTTCAAGACCCTCTGGTGAGAATCATGGAGATTTGAAAAGATATCTCCCACAGGACGTAGGGAACATGTTCTTCATGTTGAATTCTGCAGACAGGAAAAGGAAAGCACTGAGCGGTCCGATCAGTGGGGAGAAGGGAGCTCCTACTGTGTCATTGCATCGTCTAGGAGCCCCTCGGGAGTTTTCCAGCTGCAGTATCTGGTTCTAGCTTCCTCCTTATCCCCCTTCTCCAACCCTTCAAGGACAGAGGTTAAAGACTTCATCTTTGACCTTTACCTTCTCTTTTAAAGCTGCTTTTCTCACCTTGACCCTAAACTAGCTTAATCCCTTGCTAGCTCTAGCCATTCTTGACCTTGACTGATCCCCAATTGAAGCACTTCCCCTAACACACGCCTCATTTAGCCTCATTTAACTCAACTGCCATCTGACCTGATGCCTATTTATCACACACTGATGACAGCTGAAGACCCTAGAAGAATTTTAGGAGTGTGACCCAACCCATATGGCAGAAGAAAAATTACAAGTAGAAAGTTAAAGCTGGGTCTCTTGGGTTTATACAGGAGAGAGGAGAGGGCGTGGCCCCTTCCTCCACCCTTTCAAGAATGCAAAGAAAACCAGTCAGTAACAAGTCAAAATTTCTAGAACTCTGAGCAATGTAAGGTTTCAGTTGTTGTCTTGTACATGCCTAGACTACAGCAGAGGCTCCTTCTGATGGAACATGAGTCCAGTGCTAGGAATTTTTCATCATCCTTCTTAAATGTTAACCCCATACAGTTCAGAGATGGCTTTACTGACCACTGTTTCCCTAGAATACCAGAATCAGAGGCCATGCTCAAAGTATATTTCAGCAAATACATTTCGAGAATATATATTATGTTTAATAGACAGAAGACAGATTGCATGCATTACCCATGCATACAAAGCTCAGTCCATAATGACCATCCTTGCAACACATACAATCCTATAGTACCATTTTTCACACCTAGATAACTGACTACATAAATCAATTAAACTCTTTCTCAGTCCAGAAAAGATCTTCTGTGAAGTATCTATGATGATGTGTTGTGAAACAGCTGTAAAAATAAGGATGATTAAAGTGCTTCCTTTTTGCATGGACAGAGACCATAATGCAAAGACAAAACTGGTCAAAATTCAGAGAATTGGCTTGAGGAGTTCTATCCCAGCTGACAGATTTATAACACAACCCTGCCCGCAAAGTTCAGAGAACACCATGGAAGAGTAGGCAGAAAGGTTCTAAGAGCCATTAAGTTCAGAATATCTGCTATGAGATAGTATCATCCATGTTTGATGGGGAAGCCATATCCATAAAGTCTCAACAGTATGGTTATCTAAACAAGGCCTAAAAACTATAGCACTGGTTTACACACTAAGATAGACAGGGGAAATCTTACAAAGGCCCAATCCTAGATAGAGAAATACAGCCAATCAATGACTGGTGGATCAAGGAAGAATCCATTTCCTTCAGGGATGAGACCCTGATAAGTCATCTAATGACAAGTAGTCATCTTTAAACTAACTCTCTCTCTCTCTCTCTCTCTCTCTCTCTGTCTGTCTCTCTCTGTCTCTCTCTCTCTCTGTCTCTCTCTCTCGTGTGTGTGTGTGTGTGTGTGTGTGTGTGTGTGTGTGTGTGGTGTATGTAAAACAATGTTAACTAAAGGGTGAGAGGTAATGAATTTCATAAAAGGGAGGAGGGGCATGGAAGAGTGGGGAAATGATGTAAATATAGTACTCATACAGGAAATTCTCAAAAAGTTAATAAAATATAAAGAAAAACTTATGAAAGGCACAGAGTGTGTAAGCTGATGAGATCACTTTAGAATTGCCGCACAACATATACTGTTGTGGAATTCTCTTTCTGTAAGCTACAAATATGTGTTGCTACCTTTTGTTAGTAAAGAAAGCTGTTTTGACCTATGGCAAGGCAAGATAGAGAAAGGTGGGGAATACAAGCAGAGAAACAGGAGAAGAAGGGCAGACTTGAGGAGATACAATCCAGCTGCCCAAGAAACAAAATGTGACTGTAAAACTAAGCCACCTGTCACATGGCAATATGAAGATTAATAGAAATGAGTTAATTTAAGGTGTAAGAGCTAGCTAGTAGCAGCCTGAGTCATAAACCAAACAGTTTGTAACTAATATTAAGCTTCTGAGTGTTACTTTATAAGTGGCTGCAGGACCAGGGAGCCTGTTGGAAAAACAGAAGACTTTTAGCTACAGTTTACACTACTGCCTTGTCCTACAGACTCATCCTCATCTCCACTGTGGACCTGAATTTGTTGGACAGAGGGCTGAGCAATTGTTTCAAGGGATTTTGAAAGATTCTTTCAGAGCCAAGGAGACCAGAGGCTGCCAGGATGCTGAAATCTCCAATCAGCACCCTGCCCATGTACAGCCTCGCTGTGGAAGGTCATGCACTTCGTAGACTAAATATATGGATAGCATAGCATCCACTCCGTAAAACTGAGGACAGGATGCTGAGATGAGTGAGTTTCTCGTGCACATGGTTATGGCTTCTAGAAGCAAGAACTTCAAACCTGCATCCTGCTTCACAGACTTGCTCCCCTCTTGATGATCCATCATTTCCTCAGTGATTGAATTAAGCAGGTTTTGAAGTCATTTGTCTGTTTACACCCTGCATACCCTTCCCATGTCCCATCCAGGACAGATGGTACTTTCAGAAGGGGCTTCCTAGCACTGCTTCCCTTTGTTTAACAGACCTCTACAGTTTAGCAGAGGGTTTGAAGAATCTCAATCTAACTTCTCTCTCCTTTTCACACATGGCTCTGCATCCTGACTTGCTGTCTAGTCTTCATCAAGGCCAAGGTCTGTCCTACACTTCCACTCCTAAATCATTTTCTAATGATGATAAACCAACCCTACTTCTTCTCAGTATTGCCTTTTCATCCTCCCGATCCCTTCTAAGCCTGTCTGCTTTCCCCAGCTTCTTCCTGTTACAGCCCTGCCCCGCCAGCTTCCTAGTACTGTTATACACAGTGGATCTGGTCCATGGTTTCCATGACTAAAGTTTCTCTGGTGCCAGGAAAGTGAACAAGCTGTTTCTTAGATTCTGAAGAATAGTACACTTGAGTCCCACTGGGTCTGTTGGAAGTTCTGGGGAAATCTGTGCTGTCTGGTTACAATGGTCTCTTAGTAGTTAAGGTGACACCACACTGAAGACAAGAGAAAGGCACCATACCCAAAAGTTTTGCTGCCTAAAGTAAAAATCTCTTATAATTTAGTGTAAACATATTTTTGATTCTTGTCTATGAAGGCATGGAATTCAATGGTTCTCTTTGACATTGTGAGAAGCTAATATTATCCCTGACCCCTGTTCTCTCCAGCAGTGTCTAAGGACACACTTCTGCGTGGCCCTCCTTGGTAAGATCTTTAAGATAGGGACTGCTGGCAGAATTCTGTCCCTTTAAAATGGTCCATGCCCCCCTCCTCTGAAACCAGCATTTCTACAGACTGAGGAGCAGTCTTTGCTCACTTAACTAGTTTGTCCTTCTGGGTTTCTGAGCTAAGCCTTTACTAAATATCACGGATTATACTGCCATTTTCTCTCAGTTTCTCAAATATGCATTCTCTGGTGTATTTGAATACTCTCAAATCTATACATCTTGAAAGTTCATATCCTGACTGCTCATAAATTCTTTGCCAAACCATCATTCTGGGCCACAGAACATGTTGTTTCCATGTAAATGATTCTTGCTATCCCAAGACTCCTGACTGGCCTTGTCATTCCCACAGTCACTCACTCAGGTTTCTCAACCTGACTTTCTGACCACTGGGGAATACTACTTTTGTGGTAAGGAAGACATTTGAGAAGATACTTTGAAATAATAAAAAAGGCCTTGGAAGAGGCCGGCGACTGTCTGGGTCTGCCTAGGCAGGGGCTTGTCAGAAAGGGTTGATGAATGGCGGGCTCCTGAGGTCTCCCGTTTGTTTAGTGTTCTTGTTCTGGTACAGCTGCACACAAAACCAGCATTGAAGTGTCTGCCAGGAAACATAACATAACCTGGCTCAGTGCAGCCCACAGGGCACTGCCCCGAGAAGGCCAGATTGTTCCTCAGGGCCCGGCTTTGGCCGGAGATTCTCAAGCCGTGAAGTAGAGCGAGGCATGTAGAAGACTTTCCAGTACATTACACAGGGTCTGGCCACTGCCATCAATACTGGCCGACCTGACCCAGAGAATGACAGATGGGAAAGAAAAATCCTTCCTCAGCTGCGAAGCGAGTCCGTCTTTATCCTGAAGCTGGGAAGAGTGTAGTCAGCGTCTTAGGTCTCCCATGCTGTGGTCCGAAAGCCCTCTGGCACATCACCAAGGAAGACTCACTTTTACATTCTGCCTCAGGCTGGAGATTCTGGTTCTCCTCCTCTTTTTTTTTTTTTTTTTTTTTTTTTTCCCAAAGGACATACTTTATTATTAGCTCCCAAGTTCTAGTTTTCCTGTACAGTTTTGGTTCCACGCAGTCGCCTAACCCTAACCTTAACCCTAACCCACTTTCCGCCCAGCAAGGGCATCTCTTTTGGTAGTGGAGGGTTTGCCAATGTGCTGGTGGTTACCACCTCCAAAGGGATGCTCCACAGGGTTCATGGCCACACCCTGTACACGTGGCCAGCAATTCCTGTTTGCCTTGTTCTTGTTGTAGGCACGACCAACCTTTAAGAGAGGTTTGTCAATTCTGATCCCACTGGCCACAACACCAACAATGCAGCAAGAAGGCCCAGCTGAATACAGGTAATGTTTTGCCCGTGGGCACCAAGCCTGAGGGTACTATCGTGTGTTGTCTGGAGGAAAAGCCTGGGGACGAGGGCAAGCTGGCACGAGCCTCTAGTTCTACTTTCTAATCTAGGTATTTATCATACCAATGCATAGTCACCAGGCAGTTACAGAAATACCCAGGTCATTGAAACGTTTAACTTCTCCATGGGAGTCACCCCCCCACCCACAAACTCCACAACACAGTGTATATATATATATATATATATATATATATATATATATATTTGTGCATGTGTATGTGTATCAATACATGTCACATGTCCACAGATAGCAATAGATGCCAGAAGATGGTGTCAGATCCTCTGAAACCAGAGTTATAATAATTGTGAGCTGCCATTGTTGGTGTTGAGAACCAAACTCAGATCTTCCAGAAGAACTGTACTGCTCTTAATAGCAGAAGCACCTGGTTACTTTCTTCTGACAAGTAGTTTTATAATGCTCTTTCCACTTCTTAAGATAATTATTATTCCCATGAAAATGTGTGCACTTAATTATTTTTGTATACTTTTAAACAAAAGCAATTAGGAAACATATAAAATTAGCCTATAAGGCACTGAGGAAAAAATAGGTATGGATTTTAGCACAGTTTTCTCTGTGAACATCCTGTACTCATGATTAAGTCATTATCCAAATCTATAAGTTTATTTCTAGCACTTTAAACATCAGTTTTACAAATGAATATATATGTATATGCACATATACATACATATGCACATACATACATACACACACATACACACATGTTCTAAGACATTGGAGATGTCCAGGAGAAACCATATCCTCTCCTGGGAGTGTGATTCAGAGCTGCCTAGCAGAGATGAAATGGAGGAAGAAGAAAGCTGATCAATAGAGATCCAAGAAAATTAAAAAAATATATTTTTTGTTTACCAAAACCATAGAATAAGTACATCAGTATGTTTTCTGGCCACTAGGAAAGATCTGTTGTCCTTCTGTTAGAGTTACTCATGACATCTATCTCATGACTGCCCTTGAAGAAGAACTTCACATGAACATTTAGTGTGGATCTGCAGGGTGGAACTTATTTAAAACAGCAATGTTCCTCAGCTTTGGGGTCACAGCATGAGTGCTCCTGAGAGACAGCACATGTCTGTCAGTATGGCAACATGTGGAAGGATGACTCAGGTGACTCTAAAGAAAGTTCATGGCCAAGTTCATCACACATGCAGCTTTGGCAGCTGGGTGCTTTGGGTTTTATTGTAGTCCCATGGTGGTGTATGAAACATGGCTAATTTTTCTGGTTGTGTGTTGGATGCCTTTGTACTCTATGGTTTGAAATGTGATCTAGAGACATGGTTCATCCATCATCAAATATAGTTATGCTTGAATCGTTGATAAATCTCTTAATTCTTGACATATGTACAATATATTTGACTCTGGTAAACTTATGTGTTGAGAGTTGTAGTTTGTGGCTGTTTTGGGGCAGAGTTGCACAATGCCTGAGCCACAGATATCCCACTTTCTCCCTCAGAAGTTACCCCAACCACGCTACACAGCAACACTTCTTTCCAGTGATTGCTGGAAGGACCCTGCTCACAAAGAGTCTCTGCTTGCCTTCACTCCATCTCTGTGAAGCAGAGTCAAGTCATAATTATCTATCTCTTGACAAGAAAGATATCAACCAAGTAGGCCCCACTTCCTGTCTTTGTCCATATGAGTCTGTTATTTAGGTACAGAAAATAACATATGCCCAAGCACTCATGCTGTTGATAGGAGTTTTCTTCTTGTGGCAATGATGTGGCCTGCCTACTCCTCACCCATAGTTAACACACAGCCTTGTGTGTGTTTTCAAAGAACTCCAATGACCTCAGAGATAAAGAGGTCAGAGCCCACAGTGCCATCTGCCCACCAGGTATGACAGAGGTAGAGACAGGGATGTGGGCCTTTGTCCCCATCCATGAGTTTCATGCATTTTCCTGAAAAAGCTGTATTGTACGTAACATTATTCTGACTAGATCATGAAGACATTTTTACAGGCAGGCTATTAAAAAGCACTATATCTGACTGAGTTCATCATTTAAAGCACTGCATACAACACATTCCAACTCAGACTGACCCTCAGCCTGTGGCTTTGCTGCATGGTCTACAATGTGATGCCAACCAGGGGTCAGAGCAGATTTTCTCGGCAGTGGTTATTCTGAAAAATCTAGTGCCAGACACTGAAAAGCAACTGACCTTGTATACTTTGTGACTGCAACACAAAGAGGGACAGAGAGAGAGAGAGAGAGAGAGAGAGAGAGAGAGAGAGAGAGAGAGAGAGAGAGAGAGGTGTTAATTATTTTTCAACTAATAGAACATAAAACAAAGATTTTTCTGTTAAATACCTATTTATTGCATGGTAACTTAATACAAACATTTTTTATTTTATTCAGTAGCTTAGAAATTAATTTTATCAATTAGAAAATAAAATAGCTTAACCCTCAGGCTGTTTATGTTTCTCCAAATATGAAAGGTACGTGTGGGGATGTGTTCAGGCAGCTTAATAGTGTAAATTGGAAGAAAGTAGCCGTTTCTTTTCAAGAGGAGCTTCTAAAAGTTTATGCAATGACTGTTAGTGGTGCTTATCTTAGTCTGACAATGTGGTATTGCTTCACTTCAGTGTCTTTGGTGAGTTGAACCAAAATTGAATATAGATCAGATCTTGAACTTGGCTGTGGAACAAATTGCTCTGATTGTGTGGGATTACATGGTGCATGGATTTTTAAATTAAGTACTTTCTTGCCCTATTAAATAATGTCTACAGTGCTGCAGTGCAGAGTCAGTTTTATTCCTTGAGTATTTCATACATATTTTTCTTTTATTAATCAATAGTCTTTTATATAGGTGAGATGGCAGCCCAGGACTTCATCATTCTGATTAGTTTATTCAGATCATGTAAAATTTCAGGGTATTTTCCTCCCCTCACTTTGTATGTCTCATTACATTATACTCACTGGTTTTGTTGAGAAGTTAAACTCTGTCTTTTTACCAGGTGACTAAGCAGCTGCTTCTTTTGAGATCATGTTTCTATTTCCTGTTTGTTTTCTCCTGGAATTCAGAATTCAGCTGCCTCTTTCTTTCTTTCTTTCTTTCTTTCTTTCTTTCTTTCTTTCTTTCTTTCTTTCTTATTGTTCCTGGTCTTACAGTATTGGGTCAGTCCTGGAGTGTGAGGTTCTGAGAACTAACGGGAGGTGTCAGGATTGAGGCTGCCAGAGATCACCATCCTGAGCTTAGTGTTGGTCATCCATAGCTTCAGTCACTAGAATGTGTGAATACGAAATCTTTTACAAACACTGGATATGGCAAAATCTTATATTCATGGTTTAGTCCTATTCAAAGGATCCAATTTAGCAAGCATTTAGAACTTATTTTTATTCTACTTGTGTGAGCATTCAATTAACAAACATGCCAATTTATGTTTTCTCTCCCCCAGTTGACAGATGCTATTGTGATGTCTAAGCATGGCAGCATGTGCTCATCAAAATGAAAGGGTCTCAAGACTGTTTCCTTCTGCTATGACAGGGCTCTCAAGACAAGGAAAAGAGATTTGCCTGGCTAACAGGGAGTGAAGTCTTAGGTCATGGCAATGGTACCTGTCTGGCTTCTGTCAAGACCTGACCAGGTCTAAAGATGCTTCTGTTCACAATAAAAGGACAAAGATATGGCCATGACACTTCCCTCCTGAAGTGACCTAATTGGTCCTGGAGAGTGAGTGCACTCAGGTAGGACAGGCTTGAGTTTCCTGAGCACTCTACCCAGTGTCTCAGATGCCACTTGGCTTTGTCCAGCCACCAATAATAATACAATTCAAACTAAGTTTCAGAGCCTACCACTGCCAGCCTGGACTACCTACCACTCTTCAGAACATGTTCCTTACTGTCTGCATAGAACAGTGGTTCTCCTAATAAGAGAGCTTCCCACACACCAAGCGAGCATACAAGTCTACCTGAGAAAACGGAAAACATCTGAAAGCCTTGATTCTATGTCCACAGTCCAGACAGAACTGTTTGAGCATCCAGGCTCAGAAGAGTTTTGAGATCCTCACTGGTATGTGGGCCAGAGAGACCAGATATTGTTCAATGTCCCTTTCCATTGTCTTCACTACAGCACTTGGATACCATGGTCAAAACCCATAGCTGATGACAGTTCTGTCTGCTCCACCACGATGGACCAGCTATGGCTTGTCTGGTCAGAAACAGTGACCAGTAATATTAGCAATGATGGCAGCAAGCGAGCAAGCCTGTGTCTGGTAGAGCACTAGTCTCTCCAGGTGTCAGCCATCTCAGACACAGTAACACTGCCTGGAGAAATTATAAAGAGCTTCATGATACGGAAGGTCTTCTTTTGCTTTGTCTGTCCCTGGGATGTGACAGGGACTTAAATATATGTAACATTACTGCATCCCATGGAGAGTGGGCAAGCATGTAACTGAGCCTAGGGAAGAACAGATTGACTTGATGCTAGCATTCTGTTTTGCAGTGGTACCAGGGGAAGCAATTGTGACATTTGTGGCATACACATAAACACTTTTGAAGTAGATTCAACCTTTCGGGGGTCATTTTTCAGGAGAGACATGTGTAATTTAAAAATTATGTGTAGGGAATGCAGATGTGCCTACCATAGTTTCCCATGTAAAATATGTACAATGAATACATAGAAAAGCAAACTGAAATATGTCATCTAACTTTGTTTCTCATTTTAAGGTAAAATAATTTAATTTCAGTAAAAAGATGGTATGATAGCTGTTCTTGGTTGTCAGCTTGACTATATTTGGAATGAACAGGAATCCAGAAATGGAGGGTTCACTTGTGAGAGATTTTCTGCTTGATTTGAAGAGGATGAATCTACTTCTGGTCTAGACATTTGGAGTAAGAAAATATCCATCTTTGATTCAGATCTTGAGGCAGGAAGAAGTATCTTTAATCTGGTACATAACTTCTGCTGGAAGTTTATATAAGGACATAGAAAAAGGAAGCTTTTTCTGTTTGCCTGTTTACCCTCGTCTTGCTAGAAATCCATTCTTTCAATGGCATTTAGCCTACTTTTTTGGACTCCAGAATATATAGAAGACCAGATAAGACATGCAGCCTTGTGGGACTTAGCAAAAACTAGATTTTTGGACTTTCTGCTCATACTCAGCCGTTTTTTTATTAGCTGGACCACAGCCTATAAGTTGTTCCAATAAATTCCATATAAAAGTACATTACACACACATATATACATATACACACATATATACAAACATACATATATATGTATACACTCATACACACACACATATATGTATATATATACATATATATATATAAAATCATTTCAGAAGTTCTGTGACTCTAGAGAATCCTGGATAATACAAATTTGACTGTTTTTTTTTTCTGTGATAGGCTTGATCATGCTTTTATTTGGACTTGGGGACTTTGGTTAGGAAAGCAGCTAAATTCTTTAAGCAGGAATTATTGGCCATACTACTGAAAGAATAAAAGTGGTACTGAGAGTAATTTGAACTATAAGGACCCAGCTCAAGAGGATTCAGAGGTGAAGAATTTATATGTAGCCTAGAGACTATTCTTGTGATATTTTGGTGAAGAATATGGTTGCTTTCTGCCCTTGTCTGAAGAGTCTGCCTGTGGCTAAGTTGAAGAGTTTTGTATTAATATATTTGGCAGAGGACATTTCAAAATAACCTAGCATTGATTGTATTGCTTCATTAGTAGGTAGAATTATGCAGATCTATAATGAAAAAGAATGAGATGAGAAATATAAAATACAAAATGCACAGCTTTAGAAAAAAAGGGGTACCAGAAAAAACTTCAAAGAAAAGCCTGATACTAAATGGAATAAAAGGAGTGGTTTCTTCTGGGCAAGACCCCATCCAGCTAAGCTTCCAATTTATAAAATGGTTCAGGAGTGAGGATGCATACTTTTAATGTCAGAGCCAAGCAAATCTTTGAGTTCAAAACCAGTTTGGGCTACAGAGCAAGTTCTAGGATAGCCAAGCTTATGTGGTGAATAAAACCATCCAAAACAAAGCTGGTGAGGACATGTTGAAAGAGGGGGCCATTTCCCAGCCCCAGCACTCAGCAGATCTTGGCTGCTTCAGCCAAAGGGTTCTGGTTTTAGAGTCAAAAGAGCAAGAAGGGGTTATGGAATGAATCTCTCTCCATAACTAAGAAAAGCCGCTGAGGGCATGCATATATCACGGGTGTCCCTGCATGGAGGACAGAAACGCCATCGTATGAAGCTGTAAAAGCAAAGTCTCGATTGTGTTGGAGATCCCAAGATGGTAGAGATGCCTGAGTCACTGAGTACCTGTAGAGGAAAGCTGATCACAGGAACTGGAACCAGCCCAAGAGAAAGAGGTGTGTTGCAGTGAACAATTCTGAATGGGTTTGAAGATCTGAAGAGCATTTTGATGTCAGACACAGAGACACAGAGTTTGGAGTATACCAGCTAGTTTTAAGTCTTGTTTTGATGCAGTTTTTGTTCATATGCTCTGTTTACTTCCTTCTGGAATGGAAATATATATCCTGTGTTCTCGTATGTTGGAAGTATATGATCTGCTTTTTCATTTTTATTTTACAGGGGATTGCAGTTAAGAGATTGCATGCATTGCAGAAAAGACTTTGAACTTTAATGCAGTGCCAGTCTTATTAAAGACTATGGGGGTTACACTATGGTGACACATGTATCTGTGTGGCTGATGGTTGGTGATGGATGGAGGCCCTATTCCCCATGTGGGCACAGTGGAAGATGGTACAGCAAGAGACACTTAAACTCATCCCACATGGGAAGACTAGATGGAGAGAGATGGGGGGGGAGAAAAACTAAAAGAAGAGAGAGAGGGTTGAGGAGCACCCACCCTCTGGCAGGGTGGAAATCCTTCTTCAATGGAACTTGACCTCAGAACTCAGGGCAGAGCCAGATTAATTTCTATTGGGCACGTGTGGCTTCAGGGGCTAGGAACAATGGGGAATTATGAGGTTGAATTATATGCAATTAGCAATATGATATGGCTACAAGACTATGAGGGCCAAGGAGTGGAAGGTGGTGGTTTGAATAAAATTGGCCCCCATAAGGAGTGACATTATTAGGAGATGTGGCCTTAATGGAGTAGGTGTGGCTTTGAAGAGAAAATGCATTGGGGCGGGGCTTTGAAGTTTCAGAAACTCAAGCCAGTCCTAGTGGCTCACCCTCTTCGTCCTGCCTACTGATCCAGATGTAGAAATCTCAGCTCCTCTCCAGAACATCTGCCTGCATGCTGTCAAGTTTCCCACCATGTTCCTTGCCATGCTGATAATGGACTAAACTTCTGAAACTGTAAGCCAACCCCAGTTAAATGTTTTCCTTTATAAGATTTATTGTGGTCATAGCATCTCTTCATGACAATAGAAACCCTAAGACAGATGGATACAGCCAAGTGTTTGGAAGACTAGAACTGAAAGTCCCTTTGTGACAGCTGCATCTATCGGTTTCAACCTATAATGATGTGTTCCTCCTCGAAGTGTCTGATTCTGTGTCCTGTTTCTATTGACCATAACTAAGTCCACATGCCTTATCTCCATTAATAATCTCTCTGCTCTGCTTCCATGTCCACTCTCACTGACAACCTCTTCCCAGTCTCCATGTCCTCTCTCATCGGCAATCTCTCAGCTCCCATGATCCTTCTCTATTAACATTTTTCTTGTTCTTGTATTCTCTGTCATTGGGCTTTTAAATCTCTTCTCCAGTGTCCAATTTGCCTACAGTTTCTACTTGCCCTTTAATGAGTAAATAATAGTCAATGGAACTCTAAGTTTCCACAACTGTCCCACACGTCATTGAGATATAGACCGTTCTTATCACTCGGGTGGCTTCTGAGCTTTGCAAGTTTGCTACACTGAGGATTCTGCTGCCCTGGTTTCTCTCTCTAGAATGGCTTCTTGGTTCTTGGACTGAATGGAAGCTCTTTCAAGTTTTATTGTGAATGGAGTTCCACAAATGGATGTACCCTAGCAGGGTATGCTGTCTAATGTAGAATCATCACTGGTTTATTCCTAGTCTAAGACCATTGCAAACACAAGTTAATGAGCATTCATGGATATGATATTGTTATATGTGGATATAAACTTGTATTTCTTCCTAAACACCATTCAGAGAATGTCTTGTCCAAAGACTAAAAATTTGTTTTGTGTACAGTTACAATGGGCTTAAAAACTGCAGTTGATCTAAATTTTTATCAGTTTTATTAAACTTTTGTTTGGTTTGCACTTCAGGTGTTATTGAGTCAAAAGTGTTTTGTCCACTTAATGATTTTAATTTGCATTTTTATTTGGTCAAAGATATGAAACTCCTTTGCATGTCCTCTTTGGCTACTTGGGTACAACCCTTTAGGAAGCATCTCACCAAACAGTGATCCCATATATTTCTGTTGCTTGTCTTTCAATCCTTGCATTGTGTAGTTAATCTGTGTTCTAAATACAAATCCTCTGTTGGATGATTTTGTGAGCATGTGCGGCTCAGAAAGAGCCTGTTATTCATATTTATTTCGTTCTTTTTGTCCTGCTTTGATTTCTGGAGGAGAATCTCACTTGTGATCCTGCACTTCCCAAGTAGAATTTTCCAATCAGATTTTATATTTTTTTTAATGATTTTCAGTGACACAAGCTTAACATTTCTGAGCACAGCTTGTTACCTTTTATTGTACGTGACCATGTATGGCAGTTTGGATATAATGGGCCCCATAAACCCACAATCTCACAGAAAGTGGCACAATTAGGATGTGTGGCTTTGTTGGAGTGGGTATAGTCTTGTGGGAGGAAGGAAGGAACTCACTGTGGGGTGGGCTTCAATGATTCATATACTCAGGATACTACCCAGTGTGTTAGCTGACTGCCTATTGTCAAGAAGATGTAGGACACTTGGCTATTTCTCCAGAACCATGCCTGTCTGCATGCTGCCATGCTCCAGGACGTGATGGAGTGAACCCCTGAAGAGTTAGGTGAGCCAACAAATTAAATCTTTTCTTTATGAGAGTTGCCATGATCATGGTGTCTTTTCACAGCAATAGTAGCCATAACTAATTAAGGAATCATAACCAAGTATAGTTCTGAATTTAAAAACCTTTACCCAACCCTCAGATGCAAAAACTGCTCCAGGTAACTTTTCAAAGATTTAGCTTTTATAATGATATATCCAGTCAGTCTCAAATTAAGGTTGGAATTTGGTGTGAAGAAAGTGGTAAGTTTTAACACACATTTTGTAATACACATGCACAATGCAATGGTTAATATTCACTATGCTTTGACAATACGTAGAGTCACCAAAGAGACAAACTTCTGGGCACTGAGAGAGAAATTTTTTTGGAGTAGGTGTAGGTTAGAAAACCTTCCCTTAACTGTGTTTGGTACCTTAATATGGAATAGGCTCCAAGACTGAATTCAAAGGAGACATGAAGCTGAGAATAAGCATTCTTTGCTGCATTATGACCACAGGTGTAATGTGACTAGCTGCTCTTAGACATTGCTTTCATGATCTCTCAGCATGATAGACTATGTCCTTAAATTTTCATTCCATGATTTTTCAAGTATTAAGTATAATATGTTTACTTATTTCATCATTGTCTTTTGAAAAGACTTCATCCACTGAATTCCACTGTTGCCAATGTTGAAATCAATTTTCATATTGTTTGTGTACATGTCTTAAGGCTGTTGTATCCTGTTGATCTCTTCGACTGTCTTACAGGTACACTGAGGTTTATTTGAGATTAAAAGAGATTTAGTTATTAAAATTTCAAACCCATACAATGTAAGTCCTCAAACTGTGTGGTTTTATATCCAGATTGACTTGGCTACTCTGGTTCCTTTGCTTCCCCATCTACACTGAAGAATCTGTTTGTCAGTTTCTGCAAAGCTGGGTGCATTATGACTTCTGTCTGCAAGTTAATCTTGTTGCAAATGTTTTGACTCCTTCATTCACACACATGCATGAGCACAGAGTTGAGTGAGGTGCTTCACACCTGTGGTCATGACTCTTAGGAGACAGTTGAGGTAAGATCATGAGTTTGAACCTAGCCCATGCTCTATAGTGATATCCTGTCTCATAAATGAAAGAACAGCGCTCCCTGCCCAGGGAAGGGATGGGGAGTTGCAGAGAAGAAAAATGTCAAGATGTGGTGGGAGGGGGAAGGGACCTTGAATAAGGATATACAGGGATGGGAAAAAAAATTCAGAGGGAAATCTGAACACATAGTAAATATATGTGTAGCAATCTTATTTGCATTACCACCGTTGACAAACCATGCTTATGATACTTATCCTCTTCATAGTTATTGTTAACTTTTCCTCATTTTAAATTCATGTTACTGTTTTTTTGTTAAATACAAAATTAAAAAAATAAA
>PVIH01008553.1:0-89842 GCA_004025045.1 Sigmodon hispidus
CACTCAAGTGTACATACCACCATAAATAATTAAAATAATATTTTAAGAACAGAGTGTTTTATTCATCTCCAACCACTATCTGGAACATAGTAGGAATTTGATACACGGTTGTTAGATGAAAGAACTTGCTTATATTTTCTGCAGATAACACAACAAGCTCTGTTTGATTCTGCCTCTGTAAAAAGAAAATAGCATTCAGATTTTTCTCCTTAATTTGTTGAAAACATTTCACATGTCATTCATAAACACTCATTTCTCATCAACTGAGTTTTGTGCAATGCATACTAAGAGCAAGTTGCCTGTTTATTTGTTTATAGATCCTTCAGGTCAAGCTCCAGAATTAAACATCTACTGCACTTTCCATCATTTAATTCCAAAAGAGAAGTTAGGATATATTATTTTCCTTTAAATGGTGAACATGAGAAACCAATAAGAATGCATTTAAAGCACATGTGCATTCACTTTTCATTTATCTTAGATCAAAATTAGATAGTTCTCCATTATCTCATCAAAGTATGTGATTTATGAAAGAAACTCAAATGAGTGTCATTAAAACTGATTACTCTAAGTAGATCCTGATGCATATGTAAGTAGACAATGCTGATTACAATGTTAGAGAA
Organism: Sigmodon hispidus; assembly: GCA_004025045.1. NCBI lineage: Eukaryota > Metazoa > Chordata > Mammalia > Rodentia > Cricetidae > Sigmodon > Sigmodon hispidus. The sequence goes on from PVIH01008553.1 coordinate 621, forward strand.
AACTTCCAATGATAAGTGTGATAATGCAATTCTGTGGTGTTGCTAACTGGGTGAAAAGTAGAGGTCCTTGGTGCAAGTGCACCTGCTGACTTGATGTACAGGCTGTAAGTGGACTTGTATTTCTTTCTGTTTGTTCCCTCCAGCAACAGCTCTCAGGTGGATAATGCTCTCAGGCTGCCCTGATTGTGCAATGTCCTTGTTGAAGATTCTGAACCCTTCTGAAGGGTCTCGTTCAGAAACAGGGAGAACATATAGGGAAGAAATTTCTGAGAAAGGAACTGGTCCACTAGACACACTTTGACAGATGTTCCCAACCCCACCACAATCATCTCTGCCTCTCTCTACTCACTGGATTCTTGACCCACCCACACCCACACCTTCCACCTCCCTCTGGATGTTGCTGCTTCCATAACCCTATTGCATCCCTGCCTTCCTCCATCACCTCCACCTCTCAGAGAATTCAACATAAAATCGATTTTTATATTGTGTAAACTTTCTTCTTTGCTTAACTTCCTGGTCAAACAGAGCAAAGAACGCCCTTATTTTCTTCAACCCTCTCCAGCTTTTTTCTTTTATTTATTTAAAGATTTATTTATTTATTATGTATACAGTATACAGAAGAGGGTACCAGATGTCATCATAGATGGTTGTAAGCCACCATGTGGTTGCTGGGAATTGAACTCAGGACCTCTGGAAGAACAGTCAGTGTTCTTAACCTCTGAGCCATCTATAATAAATAAATAAATCTCCCCAGCTTCTCAATCTTCCCTCTAAGCCTGGAGCTGCTAACTCTATCCTACAGTTCTCCTCCTTCCTCTTCCTCTTTTTGTTCTTTCAAGACAGGGTTTCTCTGTGTAGCCCTGGCTGTCCTGGAACTCACTCTGTAGACCAGACTGGCCTCAGACTCAGAGATCTGCCTGCCTCTGTTTCCTAAGTGCTGGGAAAAAGGGTGTGCACCACTACTGCCTGCCTAAAGCCCCTCTTAATAAGGTAGACATGCATCTCATTATCTAGTGCCACTACCAATGATCAGTTCTCCACACAATTTGACCTCTCCAAAGTACATGATGACTGATTCAGATTTTCTCCACATACACTATCCCATAGTGACCTCTCCTGATTCTAGATACCTCTCAAATAAATCTCTTCTCTACCTCTTGCTATCTGGATATGGGCGTGTTTATGAATCTTCACACCTTCCCTCCCATTTCCTTCTGAAATGTTTTTTCCCCCCTGTGGCTGATTATCCATTTGTGATGCCAGCCAATAATGCTTTCCTTTGATTTTCCTTCTTATTGGTATTTAGCTGATTCTTCCTTTAGTAAATTTGCCCTCTGTCCCTATGGCATAGTGTTGCGTATTTTAGCATACTGGTGGAAGTTAGAGGGTCAGCTAGAAAAATGCTGTGTCTCGCTCTACCACATATTGCCTGTTGAACTTTGTCCACATTTCTGAAGCAACCTGAGCCACACTTTTCCCATTTGAAAACAAAATATAATAACACATCTCTATCTCATGTAGTTGTTGCTGCTGTTGTTATTACTATTATTATATCCAGTAAATGTTTCCTGATAGAAAATGAACCACTGGGGTGCTTCAAGCACTGTAGCAGAAAGTTGGGGAGTCACAAGTTTTAAGGATATTTGTTTGCTTGCTTACTTATTCACTTATTTAAATATTTGACATGGGGGTCTCACTACCTGGTTGGCCTGGAACTCACTATGTAAATCAAACTAGCCTTAAATTCTAGAGATACACCTATATCTGTCTCCTGAGTGCTCAAATTAAAGGCACAAGCCATCATGCACAGCCAGGTTTAAGGACTTCTGAGTCTCTTCCAGTCTTGTAGCATAGAGCAGAGACAACTCCAGTCCAATATGAATGGCTAACTTTTACAAATTAGCACTTTATTTTTAGAGAATGAGTTTTGCTATGTGCCCAAGCTTGCTCGAAGCTCCTACGGTCACACAACCTGCCTGCCTTAGCCTCCAAGTACCTGGGATTATAGCACAACCATACCTGGTTTATGATACAGTACATTCATAAGACATATTTTCATATATGTTACATAATCATCTTTTAGATTAAGCTATTTATCCACTTTAGCCTGCTATATACAAACCCATTATGAGGTGATTCCAGTCTTTGCTGATTACTCCATTAAGTAATCCGTTGGGATCTGTGTTTTCCATTTAAAACAATTACCTCAATGAAAATTGCATAAACAGAACGTGCTATCAAAGAAGAAAATCATCATTTGATTTTCCCAAAATTAAAACAGCCCTCCCCAACTCAGCCAACTCATCTTGTGGGATATAACAGGCTTTTTCTCATAAGTAACTTTTCCACATAAATCAAGCAATTATCTCCCTAAAGAATTTCCCCCTGGTGTATGAGTGAATCTGTGCTTTGATTAGCAATCTGACTTTGTTTCATTGACTGATCGGATTTGTTCTAACTTAAGATTGGTTTTACTTTTTTACTTTGGAATAATTTTGTACTTACAGAAACATTGTAAGTTTCCTACATGTCTTTCCTACATGTCTGTTATCCAGGCCCCCTGAATGTGCTGTATACAACAGCATTACACTTATCAAACCAAGAAATTAACTCAGACATTATCAACTAAACTATAGATTTTACTCAGATTTCATTAGTTTTTCTCCTAATGTCATTTTTTTATTCCAGAATTCAATTCAGGATACTATGTGGCACATAGTTATTGTGTCATTTGAAAACGTATCCCATTAATACTGAATAACGGCAAAAAATTCTGCCAAATATTTCATCAAACTAGATGAGAAAACACAGGCAAATGGAATTTAGGCCACCCATTTGTTGTAAATGGTTCTGGCCTGGACTTTCTGGGCCTGGATCAGAGGTTTGGTCTTACTCTTGGCCCTGCTTTGCTGCAAATAATCACACACAGGTTTATATTAATTTTGTGCTGATTGACCTAGGGAACAGGCATATAATTTGCTAGTGCTTGCTCTCAATCTAACCCATCTTGTTCAGCAGTGAGGCTGGGTACCTTTTCTCAGAGCAGCATTTCCTCTTTGTCTTCTGGCAGCTCCAGTGACTCTGGTATCTGTCTCTGGCATCTGTCTGGCTTCTGTGTCTGCTCTGAGATGTTCCTGAGTTTTCTTAGCCCCACCCACACTTCCTGTTTGCCTTTGGCCAATTAGCTTTTTATTAAACCCATAGGCAGGACAAATATTTACATTACCAGCATAATCCCACTACACTCATCCAAATGAGCAAAATCAGATAGGAAAAAATACTTTTCAGTTTCTGATAAAGAAGAATCCTAAGTCTTCTGTGTTTCTTTCTCCAGCACCATCCTAAAACTTTCTCCGGTTTTGTCTTTCATGGAAATGGCTGTGCTTCTACTGACAATCTGGAAGTGACATACTTATTATCAAATTAAAATCAGAACATGATCTTCCAACTCTTTCCTGCCTCAATGCAAATGCTAACTTACAGATTCTATTCTTCGCATGCCTGTCTGGAAAATTTAGACCTAGGGATCTACATATTTACACACACACACACACACACACACACACACACACACACAAAATCTGAATATACAGCAGGATCTAGAACACATTGAATTAGACACTATGAATATGTCCTTGGCTTTGGAGGCCAAAGGGGTTTTGGGACATGTCCTGTACCTGGAGAAGGAGAGAAATTCTTGTGGAAGCAGGCCTGATGCTTTGTGTGACCCCCCAAGACTTTTAGAGTTAAATGATTTCCACTTCACAGGCTTTTGTAGCAAGAATAATGTGGAATGCATATTTAACTTACATAGTTAAAGAACTGCATTCCACTTAATTGGTTTTATAGAGAATAACTGAAGAGGACAATAGAGAGAAATGAAAGTCTTACAAAGACATTGGCACCTGAGTAAATGACACCTTATCTTTGTTGTATTTGAAGTTTCTGCATTGGTTACTTTTCATTCTCTACCTGTAAGTGAAGAAAAATGAGAACTCGATGATTTCATGTGATATGCTTAGTTGATTTTCCTCCATCACCCATGCTATGCCTTTTAGAAAGCTTCTCAATCATATTACAGTAACCAAAACATAACAAAGAAATATTAGCAAATTGATTTTGCCTGAATTTCTCTAACTTTCTACATTCTCATGCACAAAGCCAGAAAAGAAGTACAGTGGTCATGTAATCAAAAGGGATTATGGATCAAATATTTTCATTAAATGAGGAAACTCAACTTTTAAACTAAATTCAAGGCATTTAGCATCACAACTGCATGAAGTACCTGATGTTTCCAACTCTCTCAAGTGAAGAAACTAAGGCTCAGAGGAGGAGCAGAAAGTCAACCTGGACTCAGAGTCTCAAATGCTGTGCTCCAGAGATATATTGGCCAATTTTATTTGCAAGCACAGACTGAAAATAGGACAGAAATGTTTAAATAATATACTATTTGCTTCCAAGATATCATCACTAAAATGGACAGTCATCCTCTCATTCTCAAAATGGGACTCTACACCAGTGCAACCATTCCCGAAGTCAATTCAGCAATATCCATAAAGTGCCCTTTCAGTTTATATGATATGACTTGGTAATTCTAGCACCTTATCTTAAAGGTGGTCATAAAAACTTGGGAAAAAGTCATTTGCAAATATTCTTATTGAAATTGTACTAAAAGGGCTCAAGAAATAGCTCAGTGGTTAACATCCCTGGCTGCTTCCAAAGGACTAGGTTCAATTCCCAGCACCCACATAGTAGCTCACAACTGTCTGTAACTCTAGTTCTAGGGGATCCAACACCCATGGCAAAACACCAATTCACATAAAATAGTTAAATAAAAATGGAAACTGTTGTAAAATTAAGATGGTGAATTAAATTCAAAAGAAAAATGTACTTAAAAAATTGAGTCAGACATAGTGGAGCACACTTATAATACTTAAATGCCACCAGAGGCAGGTGACAGATGGATCAGTGGAGTTTGAGGCTCAGCCTAGTCTACATTATGAGTGCCAGAACTTGTCTCAAATAATAATAAATAAACAGGCAAACTGAGGCTGGAGAGCTGTCTCACTGGTGAAGAGTGCTTGCTGCTGGCATGGAGGACCCACGTTTGGCTGCCAGCACCCACACAATGGCTCACAACCAAAGCCATCAGTACCTCAAGCTTCGGAGGATCCCATAACCTTCTTCTGGCCTCCCCTGGAATTGCACACATGCACCACACATGCTTGAATGCAGGTGAAATACACACAAAAAAAATAAATTTAAAAAATGAAAAACTGAGCTGAACTTGGTAGTCTGCATCTTTGACCTTAATTACTCAAGAGGCTGAGACAAAATTACCTGAGAGTCAAGTGCAGACTAACTTGCATAACGAGTCTGAGGCAAGCCTCAATTACGTGTTACATAACAAGAACTTGGTTTTTGTTTTTTGCTTTTTAAAATTCCAAAGAAACTAAAGATTCAAAAGTAAAGAGTCAAATAAATAATAGTAGTTCTTCTTTCTTCTTTTCTTTTTTTTATTTCTTTTTGCTTTGTTTTTTGAGACAGGGTTTCTCTATGTAGAGATAGCTGTCCTGGGACTTGCTTTGTAGAGCAGACTGGTCTCGAACTTGAAGATATCTTCTTGCATCTGACTCCAGAGTGCTAGGATTAAAGGCATGTGCCACCACTTCTGGCATAAATGGTGGTTTTATTTTTAATTTGACACAGTATATAGTCATTAAAATAGTGTCTTCTGTATATCAAAAGTTGTGCTCCTGAAATCTTTTTTTTTGGGGGGGGGGCTTTAAAGATTTATCTATTTATTATGTATACAGTGTACAGAAGAGGGTGCCAGATCTTATTACAGATGGTTATGAGCCACCATGAGGTTGCTGGGAATTGAACTCAGGACCTCTAGAAGAACAATCAGTGCTCTTAACCTCTGAGCCTGTGCTCCTGAAATCTTAACAATATGGTTCCTTAAACAAAATGAAGTATTTTAATTATATAAAGGAATGTAACCTTTTCAGTGCAAAAGTATAATGAAAATATGCATGTACACTAAGCTCCCAATTTTTCTCAAAGAAAAATGAGAGCATATATAAAGTTAAGATAGAAAAGAACTATGTCACTGGTTATGATGCCACACTCCTATAATCTCAGTACAAGTAGGGATAAAGTAGGAGAAACAGAAGTTCAAGGCTTTCTTAGCTACATAGCTAGTTTGAAGACAGCCTAGACCATAATAGCTCCTGTCTCAAAAAACAAACATCATAAAATAATGCAACTCTCAGCCCTCTTTAGAAAAACTTCTATTTGCAGAAATGGTGGTTAACACAGAGACCCTCAACTTGTGAATGTGCAGAGAATAAGAGATACCTAAATGGGATATCTAGTTCACATTCCTTCCTTTCGAGGGTCAGGGATCACAGTGAAGAGGAGGCAGAAGGATTTTAAGACCCAGAGGTGGTAGATGAACACAACAGTGAAGCTTCACATATAAACTTATAGCAGTTGTGGCAGCATGTATAAGATCTATATAATCTAGATCAAATTCCAAAAAAGAGATAGGAGTTGAGCATGTAATCCCACTGGTAACCATGAAGCTATTTATTAGCAATTGCACTGGGCAAGGGCAGTCAGTTTTCGCTAAGAGCACAGCCCCTGTTGTGTAGATGATTAGCAGGTTACCTAGTGATGGAGGTGGCTTATTGCCAAATAGCAGACAGAAAATCTTTCCCTAAAGGATAGTACCAGAATCTTCTCCTTTTTTTCTTTTTTCTTCTCTCCTGGCAATGCATTCCTATTTGGGTTGCATTTTCTGCTCAAGGCCTGGACACATTAATTGCAGCTCATATGCATTACAAACAACCATACTTAAGGCTTTATCATGTTTGCAGCTCTTCCTTACTTCTTTCTGATAACCCTGCTGTTAGAACTATTGCCCAGGAATTCCTCAAAAAAATCTTACTCAAACTTTCCATTTGAAGGCTAACTAGTCAGCTGTGGCTTACCAGAAGCAGGCTTTTTGTGTGGTTTTGTAACCAGTTCACAAAGGGACTGATTTCATTGCTGGTGCTGCTCTAAGAAAGCAAGTGAAGAAAGGGGGAGGGAGTATGTTTAGAGGAAATGCAGACACTTTCTCTGAAGAACCTATGTTGTGCCTCTTATCTAGAAAGGGAACTAGTGAGATGACATAAAGCAGGCCTGGTGACCCAAGTTCCTGGAATCCATGTAAACATGTAAGGGGAGAACTCCAAGGAGTTGTCTTCTGACCTCCACAAATGTGCACATATGCAAACACACACCCATACACAAACACAGTGTCATAAACTATATACTAACTACCATTCTCAAATATAAGTGAAGTAATTAGAAAAGCACAATCAGAATAAGGGATTAATATCCATCTCTTTGCCCTTGTTGATGATGAGAGTAACAGTTATGTACAAACTGGGAGACTAAAGAAAAGCTTATCTATATTATGATTAGAACTGTACCTGTAATTTATATTCTGAGCCTATTCAATTGTGAAACTTGAGAACACAGAATGGATAGATGATTTGACAGTAAAACAGCACTTTGTACATAGTAAAGGGTACCAAATCTATTCCTGAAGAAAAGCATGCCCTCCAGGTACAGGCTACCCCAGGTTCAGATTTGGTAAGTGGGGTGAGGTAATGGAGCCCATGTGCTGTATGTGTCCAAATGAGAATAAGTTCCTGACAGTGTCTACTATTGAAATCCAATTTGGAAATCAGGCAGATAGTTCATGCATGCTAATAATATAAAAGTATTTGTCTGAAATGCAGACTCAGATCCTTAAGATCTAGATTAGTATCCAAATAAAAGCAGTTAATAATTATGAGCTGAATGGGGGTATTTCTTACAGATACCCAGCAGGTTCAAGATACTGCTATAAATTATTCCTCTGAGTGCTTTGAATAAATAAGGTGTTAAAGTGACATAGTTGGAGGCATTTTGTATTCAGAAGTTCAATTTTTGACTGCTTCCTGCCCTCCGCTTTAGGAAGAGATAGAGTGGCTAAGGAACTACATATTGAGGCTCTAGGCATAGGAAATATATATCTATTAATTCTGTGAAATGAAAGGAAAAAAATCCCATTTTTTAAATTGGCCATGTCTTTTTCCATTCAAGATGTTCAGCATATATAGTCAAGCACTTCAGAATAAGAGAATAATTGAGATTAATGGGGAAAGGTGACTGGAGGAGAAGATGACAGGACCATTTAGGTTTCAAACGTGTCTGAAGGATAAAAACAAAGGAGAAGGTGACAACCATTGTTCAGTCTAGAGGTTTGAGGATGTCTTCAGGTTGGTAGGGTGAGAGTGCTTTGATTGCTTTCAACATTATTGATGACTTAGCTTTGGAAATCACTGACTTGTTGGGTTCTGGAGAGCAGAGGCTGTGAAATTGTTAACTTGTCAGGTTATGAAGAACAGAGGCTGGAACTGTCTTGGAATCTAGCTCCTTGAAGTCATCCTTTAATGGGTATAGGGAAATAAATTACAGAATGGCACGAAAATAGAAAATGTCTTTGTAGTTAAGACTTAGTCAAATTTATATCTAAAGTTACTGAAGGATGTTGAAGCAATTATTAAATGAAAACACACAAAATTTAGAAACTCCTGATCCTCCTGCTTTCATTTCCCAAATTCAGAGATTGGTGGTGTGTTCTACCACAGCTGGCTCATGGTGGTGTCAGGGGTCAAGCCCAAGGCAAGTACTTTGCCAACTGACTATAATCCTGGCTCAAATAAGATATATTCCTTAATTTGTGGATCTGTTCTTAACAATCTCAGCTTGTATGTGGAGAAATTCATATGGCCATTTTGCTTTAAATTGAGAACTTTAATGATTTTTTCAGTAACTAAGAAGTTTTACATTTCCCTGAGAGAAGAATTTACTGTCACATTGAGGGCTTTGGCCAACTATACAGTGGAATTGGGCATTAGGAATACAGCCTGCAATGAAATTTATTGAAAGAGGTTAACAAATTGTTACTGTTGGTTTTTTTCTGTGTTTTATTTTATTTTTTTACTCTAGTAGTCAGGGTTTAGAGACAGTCCCTAAATTTCTGGAATGTACAGAAATAATTGGGCACACAATCTCTGGATCTTGGGTTCTCAGAGTTTTATATAATATATTTGTATTTTTAATTTGTATTTATTTGTAATAAGTAATAAATAATTATTATTGCAAATAAATACAAATTTAAGTTAAGTTTGTATTTATAATTACTTTTTCTAGGCTAATATTTTTTTACATCAATTGGGCTATCCAGCAGTTGAAGACCTAAAGCACATTTAGAAACATTGGAGAAGATTTTGGTCCAAATACTGACACACTGGTTTCAGACTTTTAGTAATATAAACTGAGGTACAGAAACAAACATTAAGCATTTGTCAAAATTTATCCTGGATTCCTAACTGTTGGAATAATGGCCACCATGATAGAGAGGCCAAGGAGCCACTATGGGGTTTTCCATATCCCTTACATTAAAGCCCAGGTCCTGTATGTAAGCTGGCAGCATGACTAACTTGTGCAATAGTCTTCTGATTCCTATAATGTTCTTTATTTTAGGAAACCAATGTTCTGCCTTGTCAGATGCCCTACGCTGTAGGACTGCACCTTGATACCACTATCTCCTAAGGTCAATTTTCAGGCATTTGTGTCCATGATTAACAGGATTCTAATCTGTAATTTTTTTTTCCTGTGCACTTGTCTCATGAACTACTTCAGATCTACCTCAAGTCCTAAAATTGCAGATAGGTTGACTATGAAATAATTCTGCAGGTTTGGGCAGTACAGTTTGTTTTATTTGGGCATTTTGTTGGGCTACTATCTAAATGGAATATCTTGCTGAAGAATTTGTCAGCTGTAGAATAGTTCATGTGGAGATGATTTAATATTTTACCTTCATGTAAATATAGTGACAATTTAAATGATCTTTCATGGCCCCAGAATTGGATTTACTCTTTCAGATTACTGTCCTTTCTCCAGCTTCGCAAAAATTAGACTTAATGATTACTGCAAACTATTACCATATACCATTTTGAATTTGGATTACATTTTTGTGAGCTTGTCTTACATCTTTCTAGTAATATTTAGAGCCGTGATTCTCAACCTGTGTGTCGTGGCCCCTTTGGGAATTATATATTAGATATCCTACATCTCATATATTTATATTACAACTTGTAAGAGTAGCAAAATTAAAGTTAGTTATAAAGTAGCAATAAAATGATTTTATATTTGGGGTTCAGCACAACATGAGGAACTGTATTAAAGGGTCACAGCATTAGGAAGGTTGAGAACCACTGATTTAGAATAATGTACCACTTCTGTTGATTTGACCAATGGAAAGCAGCTGCCTGGTACCCAGTGAAGTTCACTGATATCCTCACCCTACACTATTAGTCAGACATAGCTGGTCTTGTGAAAGGCTAGAACAGACTGTTGTAGACTTGTTCTTGGAAACTTGGTGTGTGGAGTGTTAATCTATAGGATGTGGAATATAATTCTAAGTAGGAATCAAGTACCTGTGTCCATCTGGAGATTTAAATAGCAGGATCTGGGAACCTAAAGTTAGATGTGCACATTGAATTTCCAATAATTTAAGCCAGTTTTTCTACTCAAGGTTTCATAGATGTTAGAATTCAAGGAAGAAAGGATCACACTAGAGGAAATGGAAAATGTCATTCATTGCTTCTATGTCACGCGTAACCTTGCCAGCAAGGAAAACGCAACACCCAGGATCTTCTTTCAGCAGTTTATTCGGGACCTTTACAATTGTTCTCCCTTTTGTCCTTCTCTCTGCTTCTCCTTCTCCTTCCCTGGGAAACCCCGCCCACTGACTAGAAACTCTCAGGGCATCCAATCCCAATAAGCCACGTGGGCACAGCTCATAGGTCCACATACACAACGCCCCAGGCTCAAGCCAAATAAGGAGTTGTTTATCAAAAGAGAGCACTCACCCATGGAGGGGTGGACGGAGGCCGGAAATCAGCACCATCTTTAGGGTGTAGCAGCAGGCAGCTCTCTACACTTCTACATAATCAATTTGCTTTGTTTTTCAGTTTATTTGCCATCTAGTAGGTTGGCTGTATTTAATGTTAACATTTAACCCACATTTTTCTGAATGTCAAAGATTACAGACATTCTATAGAAGCTGTGAACTTTACCTGGAGGAATTTGGGTCAAGAAATGATTTTCTGGCAGCAGCCCTTGTGCTGTGCCTCTAGGTTTGTCTTAGATTGAACAGAATGGAATTTTTTCATTGCTTATAACTTGCATTTACACAAGGAATTTTAAGGTTTTACATATGGAAAGAGCAACAATATATGCTGTGTGACAACAGTACTCTCAGGCTGACTACCATGCACAGCAGGTAGTCTTTCTTAGACTGGCAGACACATCTTATACTTGCTGTATGACGGGTTTCCTCATCAAAAAATCTTGCTTTGATAATTATCACTTCACCCTAGTTGTACCAAATTTAATATTGGTCTATCCATTTATGGTGTAGAATTTAATCACAACATTCATTAATGCCCCTTATTCCAGAGAGCATTATTTTAGAAGACTTACTGTTGAGTTCTCCTGAGCTGCTCTTGTTTCTTTGCTTTTTAATAATAATTGTTATTTCAGTTTTAAATTCTATTCTATAAAAAATTCCTAATTAGCTTTTCTAGTGATATTTTCATTGTTGTACAGTCTCCATATACAGATTATTTTTCTATCCAAAATGAAATGAGGATAATCAAAGAGCTTTGTGATTCTGTCAAATACAACATCTTCAGCATTTCAAGGAAGAGCTCTAAGTTATAAGAACTGATATGCTGGCAAAGAATTATTGGCAGCATCTAAGACCAGTCTAGGATGAAATTTCTCCCCTTTGGTAAAGTAAGAAAGGGTAGTATAAAAGAAACTCCTGTTGGTGAGACAGGATTCTAGGAAGCAAGGAAGAAACACAAGGGAGTCCGCATGGAAACCAACAATCAAGCTAGGGAAGCTATCTGTTTGCCATGTAAAACAGCAGTTAGGAAGAAATTCACAACAATAGATAGAAATCAGGATCATTCAACACACACTTCCAAAGAATAACCATTGCACAATCATCACAAGTAAGACCATGTATTGTCAGAGATTGTCCATCTCCTTTTTAAATTTTCCCAAGTGTCCAAAGAACACCTTTTTTAAAAAAAATTAATTTATGTTTTTTATTATTTTATATGTATGGGTATTTTACCTATATGTGTGTCTCTGTACCACATGCATGCAGGTACCACGGAGGCCAAAATAGAAAATTAGATCCTCTAGAGTTAGAGACAGTTGTGTGAAGCCCATATCAATGTTAGGAATAGAACCTGAGTCCTCTGGAAAAGCTGCAAGTGCTCTTAACTGTTGAGTCAGCTCTCTAGCCTCATATAGCTTTTATTTTTCTCAAAGAAGAATCCAGACAAGATCCATGCATTGCATTTGCTACTTTTCACCCTTTGGTCTCATTTAATTCACCACAGCCTGTTCCATATCTATTTTACCTCATGAAGTGTCTTCTTGAAGGACTGGGACTATTGTCCCCAACAGCCACTTTATCTTCTTTTAAAATATATTCCCAATTGATAAGAAAGCAAAAGATAGTGAGTAGTATAATATTGTCTCATGAAAAGTGATGCTTAGCTCCATTTGAGGGTTACTGAGGTGAACCTGAGTTCTGGATTTAATAAAGAAACAACATGAAACATGGAATATCATAAAAATGATAACTGGAGTGCATTCTTGTGTATGTCAGTCTGCATGCCTCTCCACACACCATCTGAGCATCTATCAATATTTTTTCCTTTGTGGGAGATCTACCAAAATAGAGGCACCCTTTGAAGGTTAGATTATTAGTGAGACTGAAAAGAACACATTTTACTCTAATTGATTTATCCAGATAATTGTTTTCCTTGCACTCTATTTATGGTTCGGAACATCTATGAAATTCATAACAACCTTTCTTAGTCTGGCAAAGGAAAACCAATAAGCTCCTGCATCACAAGGTTACTTGTGCATATTCATTTCCTTTTGGACTGGAACAGAAACTCTTAATGTCACAAAGAAACATAAGTGTCACTTTAATTCAATACTGCTAAATTACCACATGAAGAAACAGAGAAACATTTTGATGGGTCAGAAAAGACTCAGTCAATATTCAAACAAGATCTGAGAGTGGCCTTCAAGTTTCTTGACATCTAATCTAATATCTTTTTTAAAAGTCTGCTTTTCAAAAACTCACATGACATGTGTAATCTCTAGTACCATCAGATAAAACTGTTAAATACTTTTCATTATAGATACGGTTCTCCGGCAGGAAGTCTTGTATCTTTCAAAACTGTATAGCACTAGCATACTTTCTGTCTTGACCAAATCACCAGAAAAATCGATATTTACATCCATATTTTGTATATATAATGCCAGTAGGTTTTAATCTCCTATCCCTTCTTGTTGTTTTAGTTTGGCTGTCCTCATTTGTATGTGCCAACTAGCAGGAAGTACTGGACCATAGGAAGGAAATCACCATGTACAAGCAGTCTGATCTGAATCCATGGCAACTTATATCTGTTAAGATAACATCAAACTCAGTGGCAAGGCTAGTGAGGCTCTAAGTAAAATCCTGTTTCCCAGTTATGATCTTTATATATCCAAACTAGACAGAAGTCACCTGCCTCTTTCTGTGTCATCCAATCAGACCATGCCTAAAGACTGTTCTAGCCTAGAAACTCCCTTGATGAAGAATGTGGCCCAAGGATAATATCAGATAACTGCAGAGAAGAAATAGATAAGTCCCTTCCATGCATTTGTATATGCTACAAAATTACCAAGGAGTTTTCCTACAGGACAGTAGTTTTCATAAAAATAAGAACTCAGAGTAATTTTGTAAATGGAGTAGTCTACCCACTAAAGTCAGAAAATCCATGACTGTCTATAACTGAGCCCCAAAAAAACTGCATCATGTGTCATATGAACATTTGTGAATAGAAACCCTACGTGTAGCAATGTGCTCATGGGATTGTGAATCTTCTGTTAAACAGTCATAAGGGTCTACTCACCTGCCTCCTTCCTCTCAGTCCTGACTCTCATATGTAGTCACAGATACCAATGTACACACAGTAAAATGAAATTATTTTTCACTCTCTTGGGGAGCTGCATCCTCCATTCCCAAGGGTGATATAGGCTGACCATTCTGAATGCTGGGTGTTTGTATGTCAGCAAGTACCTATATTCATTTCAGCTTCCTGAAGCATTTATGAACATAGGTTAGTCATATTTCAGCCACAATATGGGAGATAGGACAGCCAGGGGATCTCATAGGTAAGCTATGAGTAATAAATAATGAAAAAGCACTTTGCAAAATTTGAAGTATGATCCTAATGCTCAATAGCATAAGATACTTTACTTTAACATTAGCCAACTTTATCCCAAGCTGCCTTGAAGGGAGGCAAATACTAGACATCATCAGCCCAGCCTCCAGTTATGGATTAGGTCACAGAGAGCAAAGTAACTTCGGCTGCAATGGTTTCATCTGAAATGAAATGAGGTCATTAAATTTTTCAAGAAGGCATCTCATTCTTGGGGGTCTCATGACCCCCATTTACTGTTCAAAACTAAACTTTTTAATAAGGTAAAAACTGATTTAATCTATTCACTTCATCTGCAAAAATAGCAATAACAATATATTGATTTTTTGCCTTCATAAAGAAGGCTGCCTATTACCAGATACTCAAGCCTAGGACAGTCTAATAAACAGACAGAACACAGAGTTAGAATTATAAATAAGGGCTCCAAAGCAGCAATTCATTTTCCTGTACTGAACCTCAGAAATTAGCCCCTCTTCAAACTGGCCTAGAACTGATAGCTGAAATGTAATTATATACATGAAGCTGACACCATAGAAACACTAGTAAATGTGACCTGAGAATGTAGCTCAGAGGGAAGTGTTTAACTAGCATGTATGAAATCCTTGTGGTGCATGTATGAAATCCTTGTGGTTTTGATTCCCAGCACTGCATACACTGGATGTGGTAGTGTATACCTATGATTCACAACTTGGGCAGGGGAGGCAGGAGCATTAGAAGTTTAATTAGAAGTCATGCTTTGCTACATGGTGTGCTTGAGGTCATCCTATGCTGCATTAATGGAGCTTCTCAAAGATAATCAGTGAGGAAGAGAGGAAAGAAGCGAGAAAGGAAAGGAGGGAGGGATGGGAATCTGAGTAGATAAGTGGCACAAGTCTGAGGCTTCTGAAAACCAACTCTTCTCCTGAAGGTGAGAAAACAGTGTGAATCATCCAAGTACTCTACTGCTTTTTATGACTTGAAATTCAAGATGAGGTAACAAAGATGTATCATATGAAAAGGAATAAGCATTCTATGAAGTATTCCAAGCAGAAATGTCACCATTCTTTTCTCTGCACCACCATCCGACCTTGCTCTCTCAAAGATGAGAAGCATACCTGCCTCAAACATTTAATCACTGTAAATTGCACATTTAATGAAAGCCTTTGCCAAAGATTCCTCCATCTTCTTTTAAAATGAAAGTGATTTTTTACATAGTCACATGTTCAAGTAAAATGTTGAGTTGTCTGGTGATTGCCTCAGAGTAATTGTGGTAAGGAATGGGAGAACATAAAGACCAAAGCCCATTGGTCAGGGGATAGTAATTGTAATAAATGATGAGATACATTGAATTAAACTGCTTTGTAGCTTCATATATTTGAACATTTCCATGAGGAATTTAGAGACTGCAAAGTGCCTTGGAGAGCAATCTTGAATACAGGTCATAAGGAGTAACACTGAGTGTTTTATCATACTCACTTTTCTCTTGAGAGCAGAAGACAAACCAATACTCACCACTTTCCACTGAAAGGTGAACTCAGAGAGAAAAGAGGGGAGGGTTCACTAGCACTGGAGACTTGTCACCAGGCTCACCATCATATCTGGCAAGACCTATAGAGACTAGTAACTATAGGTTACTGCTGCAGAATTATACTTTTGTACATTGTAAATATTTGTTTTTGTAAATATTGGTATAATAAAACACGGATTGGTTAAGTAGCCAGGAAGTAGAGGTAGGACAACCAGACTAGGAGAATTCTGGGGAGCATAAGAGCAGAGGAGAGACAACAGTGAGATGTAGAGGATGTGGGATGAGAATGCTGCACTGAACAAAAGTGCCAGGCCACGTGGCTAAACATAAATAGAAATATGCGTCACCTTAACGTATAAGAGTTAGCAAATAATAAGCCTGAGCCATAAACCAAA
Organism: Sigmodon hispidus; assembly: GCA_004025045.1. Taxonomy (NCBI): domain Eukaryota; kingdom Metazoa; phylum Chordata; class Mammalia; order Rodentia; family Cricetidae; genus Sigmodon; species Sigmodon hispidus. The sequence continues at coordinate 16,925 of PVIH01008553.1, forward strand.
CAGCTTGTAATTAATATAAGCTTTTGCATGTTTATTTGGGACTAAGCAGCCGAAGTGCAGGTCTGTACCTTGGGCTAGGCAGGACCAGACACTTCATACTACAGTCTTTCATGAGAGGAAACCTCAGACTACAGATCTCCATAACAGTTATAAACACATTTAGATATGAGGACACAGGCAACCCCAGCAGCTCTGTGATGAACTCTCCAAAAACTCACATCTCCAGTTATTAATGAGTGATCATGAATTGTTAACTTGGCAAAATCTAGAATCAGCTGGGGAGGTGGGCAGCTCGGCATCCCTGTGGTGGGTTATCTTTACCACATGAATTGAGAAGATCTAACAAAGGAAGCTAAACAACAAGCATGCATTCATCCCTGTCTGTGGTGATATTTAATAAAATTTTTCTGGAATCTCAGAGGACAGAATCACCCACAGCCAAGTTATATAGGTCAGGGAGTGGTGACCCATGCCTTTAATTCCATCTCTGGGGAGACAGAGATCTCTGCCTGGATCTCTGAAGTTCAAGGCCTAACAGCCAAGCAGTGGTAGCTCACACTTTTAATCCTAGCTCTAGCTGAGTAGAACCAGGAAGTAAAATAACTAGGTGGGGAAAGAAATATAAGGCAGGAGAAGGTAGAAATTCAGTCATTTTGTCTAAACAACCAGTAAGTCAGACTGAGGACCCAAGAAGATAACACTTACCCGGTTTGGCCTGAGAAGTTGGCTGTGTGAGAACTGGCTGAGGTTTGTTTCTCTATCTCTCTGATATTCAAGCTTTTCCCCAATATCTGGCTCCAGGTTTTTATTATAATAAAATTCTAAATAGAATAGAATTCTAAATAGAATTCATGCTACATCTGGTTCCCAATGTGGGACTATGCTCTTGTACACTGTAAATATTTGTCACTCCTAATTGGTTTAATAAAACACTGATTGGTCAAGTAACTAGACAAGAAGAGGAGGTGAGGCAACCAGACTAGGAGAATTCTAGGAAGTAGAACAGAGCAGAGATGATGGCCAAACTCAGAGAAGGGAAGATGAGAATGCTGCTTTGAGAAAAGGATTACTAAGCCATGTGGCTAAACATAAATAAGAAATATGGGTTAACTTAAAGTATAAGAGTTAGCAAGTAATAAGCCTGAGCCATAGGCCAAAGGGCTTGTAATTAATATAAGACTTTGTATGATTATTTAGGACTAAATGGCTGCAGGACCACCCAGGTGGGAGAGAGAAAATTATGACTACACCTATCTGTTTCCTGACTGTGAATGTGATCTGCCCTGCTTCCTTGATTTGTCTACCACAATGGACACAAGGAACTGTGAGCCAGAAAAAAAATCTTTTGTCCACTAACTTGCTTTTGTCAGAGTACTTTACTATAGCAACAGGAGAAGGAACTAATACAATAAAATTATCACATGCAATTGAAACCACATACTGGGAGAATAATGAATTGCACATTAGACACCAGAATAAATAAAAGTATGTTTCAGAAAATAAATTGGAGCCTATACAACTTCTAGAAGAAACAAAAAAGAATCTGCACATTTTCCACCTTAATCACTTTTGAATCCTGCTAATATTAAGGAACAAATAATCATAAACAGATGTGGGACTGATGTATCTCCAAAATCTAATCTCATCCTTTTTTTCCTCTTTTTGATATTTCTCTACTGAAGTGTTTGAAAAGCTAAACATACATACAGCTATTGCTAGCATGTGTAAAACATGTTGTCTGGAGACAACAATGGACAACAAAGAAGCACCAAGCTAATATGCTAAAGCATAATTCAATGACTGCAAAAGTGTGACTCCTCATGACAGATTTGTGCCACAACAGGACAAATGGGATGACTTTCAATAGTACCCACTGTGAGAAACCTGCACTATGCTAATATTCACTTGTGTGCTCAATTGTGTACAGCCAAATATACTACTGCTTTGGAAGGGTTAATAGCTCTCTAAGTAGACAAGAGCCTGAAAGGTGTGTATGTGTGTGTGTCTGCGTCTGTGTATATATGTCTGTATGTGTATGTATATGTGTGTACGTGTGTATGTGTGTAAGAAAGACAAAAAGCCCCGTTTTTTTGTTTGTGTTTGCCAGTTTCCTTAGAACACTCACTAAAATCATGACCATGGGAAAAAAAAATCATGACCATGTTCAATATGCGGTCAGACTATGGTTTAAATCTGAAATACTCCTCACTTACCTGTTGATCTAAGAATAAGTATTAAAAATATAGTTAAAATATGTCAGTTGAGGAAAATGGCAGTAGTGGGTTCTCCTCTAGGTTCTCTGACTTCTCCATCCATGGGTACTTGGTACAGGCTTATAGGGCTGCTCATGCATTCCTTCTCATTGAGTGGGCCTTAAATCTAACCATTTGTTGATTAGCCTCAAAATACAATTGACATTTTGCAGCATTAGAGCCATTTTGTCAGGCCAGTCAGTGTTGTGGTTTAACAAGATAGGACTACTGGTTAACCTTCGCCTTTGGCTTCGGATACTATGAGGTAGATCCTCAGAGAGTTATCAACCAGGTCAGTTCCAACTAGATTCTAGCAAGTTCCATTCCCAGGGTGTGCAAAGTCTTAAGCAATAGGGCCATACCTTCAAGTTTTGGAAAGCAACTTGGGGCATTGTAAACAGCCTACATTTTCCTCAGGAATCTAGTGCTTTAGAATTCTGAGGTAGCAATTATTTTGTGTGCTTTGATAATTCCATCTGCCTCAAATTTGGCCTTCCAACCTACAATCCTAATGTGTTCCTTGTTTAACCCATGTTTGAAATGTAAAGCTATGCATGACATTTTTACGTATCTTATTTACTCACCATCTTTATCCAGTAATGATAAAACAGAGCTCTAAAACTATTTTGAAGCTGAGGAGTCACAGTTCCAGAATGAAACAAGCATCTAACCTAAGACAACTACAGAACGTATTCCTCATAGATTAATGGAAATCCTTGCTGACTCTTCTCATTGTAGCCCCACCCCATCTAGGGCAGAGCCCCAGGCACAAGGGAGGCTTCACTAACTGACTATTGGGTCCTGACTTGAGAGAATGGCTAATATGTTGGTTTATCGTAAAAACAAACACAGCAACTTATTTCCCTTCTTTATGGAAATCACAACAAGCCCTTCGAGACAGCATGTGAAAAGCACTATTAATTTTTACATCTATTCTTTACACTCTGGGGTTTTCAGTTTTCAGAGAAACAACTAAGATCCCTGACACTTCAGTTGCACTTACAGATAATTGCTTAGAAAATGAAAAGGGCAAAAAGAAAATTAGAAGCTTCTAAAAGAGGAAACATAAAATCCTATAGAGAAGACAATCATTCTCAATAATGGTCATAATCATCGCTAAAGGATAGTCTTTGCCTCACAAACTTTTCATCTCCTACTTCTCTCAGTAAAACTCCAACTTCTCCCTCAGAATTATTAATATGATCCCAACTGAAAACCATGCATTAGAGTGAATCCCAAAGCCACATGATTAAATGAAATATGTCTTTATTCCTCCCAGACTCCAGAATGATTTTATAACTGATTCTTCCTTAGTCTCTACCACAGGGCACTAGTGACAGGGGAATAAAGCTGTACTAAGTAAGTACTCACCTTGACAGTATAATTGCTATCATCCCACACTTGGGGAGGACCAACCTTCAGAGAAGAAAATTTGTACATGCTCTAAGGGAAGGCTCTAAGTAGAAAAGGGGAAGTGAAGGTGAATAAGAGGCCATTTAAAGTGTGATCATTTGGGTGCTACTGAATGGAAGGTTCTAACGCATGGAGAGACTTTGACCACTGAAAGAGTGAACTAGGAGAGATAGAAAGTCAATCCAAAGCGAAAAGGGACACATAATGAACCAGACTAATGTCTAGAGGAGCTAAAGAACAATGGGATTTGATGGGGTGTGTGGGCATCTGTATGTGTGTGTGTGTGAGAGAGAGACAGAGACAGAGAGACAGAGAGACTGTCTATGTGTGGGCACCAGAGGGCAGCCTCAGTTGTCATTGTTCCTCAGGTGCTGTGCACTCCTTGTTTTGAACCTGGAGTTCACTATGAGTAGACAAGAAAGGCTGCCCAGGAAGCCCGTTCTGTCGCTGTCTTGGCAGTGGTAAGATTCCAAGCCTGGCTTTTTTTTTTTTTTTTGGTCTACATTATGTCATTGAAACTCTGGTTTTCTTGATTGTGTTGTAAGCATTTAATTGACTGTCTATAACTGACTGCCTATGTCCTCAGCCAGTGTCAGAATGACTTTTTTAAATAGCAGAGTAGACTAATTATTTGCCTGGAAAACTCACAGAAGACTTTCCCGTGAAAGGCCAGTATAGCAACCCGCTCAGCTCCAGCTGAAGGCAAAGGCCAATAAGTATACAGGTTTCTACAAAACAGCTCATAAAATTCAGACTGCCTTCAATGTAACTGGAAGTAAAACACCCTGGAGGCATTTGGCAAGAAAGCGCCCTCTAGAGTAGGGGTAAGAAAACGTTATTTTTATAGGCCTGGTATTGTGACAGTCCATGAAATTAGATACTATCAGAAGTCTCCTTAACTTCTCAACCACAAACTCCCCCTTGCATCATCTGGTAGAAACTGCTCAGGACTTCAGAACATGTCTGTACTTTCTGAAAACAGCTGTTAGTCCTTTGCCAGATATAAATAAGATGTACCAGATTTCCCTTTTCCTATGGGCTATCCATGACTAACATGTAACAAACATGTAAAAAGATATTCAACTATCATGACACATACATGAATTACTTATTTAGGAATTCGCTATGGTAGGAAAAATTTCTTGTTAACATGTTTTTGCCCAACTATAACAGATGTGCTTCATCACATGTGGATCATAGGGAGGAAATATATTAAGATGTCTGTTTGCTCCTAAACAGACCTGAAGGGGAAATACTTTAAGTTCCTGCAAAACATGACTTGGGGTATTTCCTGGGAACCTGGGATGCATTTGGTCAGAGCCCATCCACCTGACTAGTATTTAACTAACGTTTGCTTCAAATTTGGCTTTAAACTGTGCTAGTGGTCTTATTCTCAACAGGTAGGATTTACAGTCCAAGTGATAGCCAGGGTGCTGCTTGTGATGGAGGATGGCTACTAATGTGACCCAACACAAAACTGTAAACTTACATTACTTTAAACATTACATTACTTTAAATCTGCGGGGGAGGGTAAGTTTCCTGTGCAACTTGAGCATGAACTTTGTAGGCAATAGTGTCAGTTTGCAATGTCAAAAGACTGGACATGTCAGGACCTTAAGCTATTACAGGATACTTGTTCACATGATACACAGAGCCTTGTAGCAGCAAGAATATAAAATAATCACAAATACATAAAGTAATTGTTTCACAAGAAGCTGGGCATGATCATGCACCTCTATAATCCCAGCACTTGGGAGGTAAAGAAAGGAAGATCTGGAGTTCAAAGACACCCTTAGTTATATAAGACTCTTAGAACAAAAGTAACTGTTCTGTCAGACCAGCCCCTAGTACTTTCAGCTAAATTTTGCTGCACCAAAAAGATGGTAAGGCAAGGGAGAATATATTAGTATGAAAGTCCTAGATGCCTTTCACTCTTCAATAGGGATTTAAAGCCCAGAGTTTTCTGAGCTATCTCTATGTATGTATGTATGTATGAATGTATGTGTGTACATATGTATGTACAGATTGTTTTTAAAATTTTAAGTGAAATATTATTTGGGGCAGAAAAAGGAAGAATTAAGAGTGATAGGAAATACTATTAATGTTCCTATATAATTTAAATATTCATTAAATGCTATTTAAGACATACTTGATATTAAGTCTTTCTTATTACAGATGAACCTAGGATTGGAGAATGTGCTGTTTGAACTGTTTCCCAAGAGTCAGAAAACTGAGGCTCAGGCATTTACAATAGCAAATGAGAAAATTCCTCATGACAGTGAGGTGACACATCTTTGCCACTTAACAATGTATAGTCTGTTCGTTCCCAATTCACCCATCTGTACATGGTCTGTGAATAAGAGCCAAAGTTCACACAAACATCTTTTACAGTATGTGTAATGTCGCCTCTTGCCAGTAGAGGGCACTTGTGGGACACTGTGGAGGAAGCTGCTTTAGTTTCTGCCAATTGTAGAGTGGGTCAGTGTTGCTGAAATAAAGACTTTGGGGGAAGGCATATGTACATAGATGACTCATAATGAACACACATCATGAAGATAACAAACAAAATGATATACTCAGAGAAAGTCAGTCAGATTCTTTCCCAAGCCACCTGAGTGTTTGCTGGATGAACTGTTAAGCAAAGTGGCCACAGAGAGAGGCATAGAGGCTGTGCATAGGCAAAACAAATACAAGCTTTCTTTCAGAAAGCTATCGCTTCCTAATACTGAGTACCTAACCTCCTAATGATGAAGATGAATGTGAAGATCTGGATATGGTATCTTTCCACAGAAGGACCCTCAGGCCACCAAATAGGAGACCTATGCATGTCTTTTAGCAGAAAAAAAAAGGGATAAATACTTGCCATTTTTTATTTATATAAATCTGTGCACATAGCAAAGGTTTATCATTCTTAGTAATGATTCTGCTAGACCTGTCATCCATGGACTCACAGTATGCTTAATATAACATCATGGCATGTTCCAAATAACCTTACATCTGATCAGAAAATGCATCTCAGAAAAGGAAGTGCAGCCTTATACTCATCACTATAATTAGTTCATGGAATCATCCATTGCCCAGAAACAGCTGGTCCAGTTGAAATGTGGACTACTTTATGGAAAATTCAGCAGCAGTGCCAGCTGGAGAAAAATATCTTAACTGGATTGAATTGAAATCTCATAGGACTCTATTTACCTAGAAATCATAATATGATCCCATCTTCCTTATTCCCATTCATGGTTTAAAAATTCATATGGTAATGGCTCTGCCTTCTGAAATTTTGATTTTCATTCCTTAGCTACATTTGAGACTAGTTCCCAAGGTGAGACCACTTCCACTAGGGAGGACAACAAGGGACTCCACACCACTGGAGGAAAAGAATGTCAACTAGACATTTGTGTCTCCTTGTGCCATTGAGCAAACTGGCATAAAGAGGGGCTAATCTGGGCCTATAGATAGGGCTCAGCAGGGTAACCACTTGCTATACGATACAACCATGAAGATCAGAGTGTATATCCCCAGAAACAGGTGTCTGTAATGAAAGTACTTCTATGTTGAGATTGGAGGCAAAGATAAGAGAATTCCCAGAAGCTGGTGGGAAAGGAAGCCTAACATATACAGTAGAAAAAAGGAGACCTTTCCTCCAACATGTTAGAAGCTAAGAGCTGACACGTAAGGCTGTCCTCTGACCTTGACATGTGTCAGCCCACTCTAAAAACATGCATATACACCATCATGGGTTTTAATTTTTGTTTTTAAATGTTTTACTATTTTTATTTATGTGCATGTTTGTTTATGCCACTTATGTGTGGGTACCCATAGAGTTCAGATGAACACCTCGGATTCCTTGCAACTGGAGTTACAGGCAGTCATAAACAACTCAAAGTAGATGCTGAAAATAACATTGTAGTCCTCTGGGAGATGCAACAAATGCTCTTAACTGATCATCCATCCAAGTCTCCAGGTCCCAAGATTTTTTTTTTTTAAAAAAAGAGGGGATAATCTACTAACTGGACTGACTGACCTGATCACCAAAGAGAAATCATGTTAATGTTATATGACAGAACCATGGAAGTTTGAGGGGAAAGTAAATAAAAACTGGAGAGGTAGGTCAGTTGGCCAAGTGCTTGCCTGGCAAGCATGAGAACTGGAATTTAATATCCAGTCCAAGTAAAAGCCAGTGGACACATTGCTGAAGTGGAGGCAAAAGGTATCTGAGGGCTCACTGACAAGCCCACTTAGCCTACTAGCCCCGTGAGAGACTCATCCCCAAGAAGGTAGATGGTCTTCTATGGATGGCAACTGAGCTCTTCTGACATCCATGTGAATGAATATACATACACATGTGACCCACATATAAATACACAGAAAAAATATTTTTTAAAGAAAGACTTTGAGAGGTCTGTTTCAACTTGGAAAACTATTATATCTATAGGCATAACATAAATAAGTGAAAACATTCTATTTTTTCCATTTGATGGAGGTGTAAGGTAGTCTAGAAGGGATCAGAAATGGGGAGTGAGGTGAGTATGCAGTGTAAATAGACAGTGACCAAGGATGTGATTATTAAGGGTCAGTTGGTTTCTGGACAGTGATCATTAAGTTCCTCTGCATTCTGAAATTTGTGAAGGTTGAAACTGGATGAAGAAAATTCATGAACCTATGGAAAAAGTGGAAGCCAGGCTCAAGTTTGCTCAAAGGTAGTTGGTATTTGTCTACAGTGGTCAGCAGGTACTAATGGTTCTGTTTCATTTACATGAAAGGGGATGAGAATTTGAAGAGCCTGGCTTTGTCATAAACAGGGTATGTTTGTATGTGTGAGTGATACATGTCATATGAGGAAAGGTAATCAATTCTTTACAGGATTATTTGCTAAAACACCAGAATGTGGGATAGTCAGATCTCAAACATACTTCCAATCCTAGTACTAGGGAGACTGAGGCAGAAGAATCATGGATTAAAGTTAGAACTCATACCTAGAAAAGACTGATTCTCCCTCTTTTAGCAGCTATTAGTTGCCTGTGGCTCTTCCTCTGAGGAAAGGGTTATGGGATTTCTCTTATCCAAAGTGTATTGTACACATATAAATGTAAATTATGTTATGCTTCTTGGGGGTGATGCTGCCCCCTACAAGAACCATAGACTAACAAAAATCCCACTGCCAGGCATGGGAATCTTCCCTTCAAATTGTAGGTCAGGATAGTCAGATAAACTCTGAAAACAATATAGGTTCTGCCATTGCCCTTGATTGCTTTCCAGACCCTGAAGACCCTATTGCTGAAGACATGACTCATTCTAGACACAGAACTTGGAGAAATCAAGCTGAAACTTACCTGGAAGCCTCTGCCCTGAGGATTAGCTCTCAAAATAGCCAAAGGTGATAGATATAGAAGCTGACAAAGGAGAACCGTCCCTCAAGAATCCAAACTAGCTGTAAATCCTATAAACCTTTTGTTATTTAAATGGAAGTAAGTGGCCTAAATATGTTCAACCAGCTCTTCAGTGATCATATACTGAGCTTGAGTTGGGACTTGTGCTTTTGAGGGCCTACATCTTTTTTAGGAGACAGTTTTAGGTTCTACTTATATAATAACATAAGAATGAGGTACTTTACAATTTATGTCAGTGCAAGGCCCATTTCGTTTGCAATTTCCTCCTTTGGACATGTTTTAAAAAAATGTGTATATGTCCACATTCTTACAAGTGCCTGCATGCAGAGGCCATAAAAAGACATCAGATTCCCTGGAGCTGGAGTCAAAGAAGATTGTGAGCCATCACATGGGTGCTGGGAATTGAACTCAGGTCCTCTGTATCATCAGTATGTGCTCTTAACCACTGAGCCATTTCCCCAGCTCTTCTATAAAACTTCTATGGTTTGCTCCAGTTACCAAACCTTTTTAAACATTCTCTAATAAATCCAGGACACAGAAATTTACTTCTGTATTTGTTCTTCAACTCTGCTTCTTTTTTGTTTCTGTACAGTACCATCAGTTATGTATACTAAAGTACACCTTAGACTCAAAGGTTTGATTAAGCTCACTAGTTTGAGCCTGGCTGGTAGTACTGGAAATGAAAACAAACAGATGATTGATGGTTGAGACAATGTAGTTAAATCTGATGTTATCATTCTGAGGTATTGATAGCCAGGCACATTTTCTATCTGGAGCTATGTTATCAATTTTCTCTTGCAGTAGAGATGAAGTGCTTAATTAATCCTTGTTATCCAAGTTCACTTTAACTGAAAACTTCTCTCTTTGGGGCATTTGTTCAAAGTCTTTGAGCAGTGTCTTGTGCCCTTCTTCCATGTCAGAAAATGTCTTCAGCAGACATTGTGGGAAATAGTACAAACATAAACTTGCTACTCCATGTTTCCCGTTTTCTGCAGATAACATCTGTGGATAGATTGTTTATACCACCATATGCTCATGCTTCCTTACTCATGGATTCTGTCCTGGAGCATCAATCAGTATCCGAACTTTTTTTTCCTCCTTACCTACCTTATGCTTAATTTAGAGAAAAACATCCAGCCTTGTGGACACTGAATTACTTTATCTGCTCAGAGCTTTCTCTCTTATCAGTGTGACTATTCACAAATAAATTTCAAACACTAGCAATGATAGGTTATGCAAGGAAGCTAGCAAGCTTTCCCTTTAAAAATACATATTTCAGTATTTTGAGCTTCAGGCTTTGTGGAACCTATTATTTCTTACAAATTCTGAAATCTAGTGTTGAAATTATGGCTCACAAGTTAAGAGAGTGTAGTGTTCTTCCAGAAGATCCAGGTTCAGTTCCCAGCATTGATGTCAAGTGGTTTACAACCACGTAACCCCAGCTCCAGAGGCATCCCATGCCTCTGTCATCCTCAGGCTGCTGTACCTACTTTTACTATCCACATCATTCATACACTTTAGTAAAATATAAATTTAATTTTCAAAAAAGGCTAGAGAGAAGACCCAGCAGTTAAAAGCACTTGCTGCTCTTAGAAAATACCTGGATTCTACTTCCAGTATTCAACAAGGCTGCTTACAACCACCTGTAACTCCTGGGAATATGGCACCTATTTCTGGCTTCCATAAACACATGGCATGCATGTGGTGTCCAAACATATATACAAGCAAAAGATACAAAATGAAAATAAATCTTTAAATAAACAGAACTTCTTGGGCTGGAGAGATGGCTCAATGATTAGCAGTACATGCTACTATTGTAGAGGAGGACCTGGGTTAGGTTCCTAGCACTCACATGGCAGTTCACAGCCACTCCTAGATCCAGTTTTATTCACGTAGGCAAAACACCCATACACAGAAAAATAAATCAAATTTCAAAAAATTCTCAATTTGGTTGTTGCCGTTAGGTCACAGGTTAAAAATATTACTGTATGAGTTATTTTAGTTAGAAAAATGTAAGCCAGACTTCCACAGTGCATAGTTTATTGATTCTAGTCTTCAGTTTTAACATCCTTAGTGTCCCTGAAATGACAATGTAAAGGCAATTGTCATTCTATTTCAGTTGTCATTCCCCCAACTGTATCTATTTATTTTCTACCTTGGTGGCAGAAAAATTTGTGATGTGATGTGAAGGGCCAGGATGTGTTCCCACTGTGAACCCTAGTTGTGAAAGTTACAGATGAAGCAGACTGTAGATACCTTAATAGTGTTATTAGGGGCTTGAAACAAGTGCAGATAGAATTAAACGAAAAATTAGATGATGTGACTGCCAAGTAAAAACACCCCATTCTTGAAAAACTGGTAATTCCATTGTTTTCAATGTGCTACACCAGAAACCAAGAGAATGTTTTTGTCTTTCCACAATGCCAGAATTTATTGATTAACAATAAATTCACAAGGTTTGACAGTTTCACCGACAACAATTTGTCATATAATCCACCTTTGGTAGCCTAGCTGAATGAAATGCAGGTTATTTTATTGCAACTTTAACTGTTAATATTGTCTCACACAGCAAATATATCTATATGTCCGTATGCATATATGTGGGCTACAGAATGCATGCAAGTAAAGGGGACTGTAGTACAGTTCTAGAGGTTTCAGAAGAAGGCTGAGAAAGAGTCTGTATTAACAAAATAGTAAGTCAGACCTGTGATGGGACAGAGCTCCTCCAGTTGGGTTTCAGGGCAAAGCTGAAGTAGTTCAACTGCTAGGTCTAAAGTAAAAAAACTGTGAACCAGATAAAGGTCCAAAATGGAAAACAAGTGAACAGGTAGGCAGCTAAGTAGGCTGTCAACAGCAGGGGACCAGGACAAGTCAGGATCCTTGGTCCTTAATACACACACCAGATACCAGATGATAGGTTAGTGTTAGGGCCTACCATCAGCATAAGGTATCAATCACTTTATTGGGGTCTTTTCTTTCATCTGGTGTGTCCAATAAGTGCTTAGGCATGGTTTTCCTATTTGGTTTTATTTTTAGGGTTCTACGTGCCCCTAATTTCATTTTACCCCAATAAATTTATAGAGTGGCTTTTTTCCTATTCCAGGAGTAAGTTATCTGTCAGCCTGTACTGGATTGGGAGGGGGGAAGGCTGACCAATAATGCCGTTTCTTGGTCCTCTTAGGGGCTGCAGTCATTCTTGTTGAGTTTTTTTTTTTTTAATAATTTTTTGATGATTTTTTTCTCTTTCCTTTTTTTAATCTTTATTTATTTATTTATTTATTTGCCTTGGTGTTTGCCTGGAACTGGAACTACAGACAGTTGTTAGCTGCCATGTGGGTGCTGGGAATCGAACCTGGGTCCTCTGGAAGAGCAGACGGTGCTCTTAACCGCTGAGCCATTTCTCCAACCCCTCTTGTTGAGTTTTATAGGGCAATGCACTGCTTGAAAAACCTGTTTTATACAATATGGAGTAATTTAAGAGTAGGGCATAGGAGATAGCTCAGTGGTTAAGTGCTCTTTCAGAGGACTCCAGGTTTGGTTATAAGCATCCATGTGGTACTTGACAACCACTTGTAACTCCATTCCAGAAAATTTGATGTCACCTTCTGGTCTCTATGGCATCAGACATGCAAATAGTTACACAAATGGAGGCATAATACTAAGAAACATAAAAGCAAATACAACTTTTTGAAAAAAATTTTAGGGCATACCCAGGTTATCAAAAGTTATGCATTAAATTTCAAATACCAAATTGATGTAAGGCGGTATTTTTTCTTTTTTTTGCAATCATGAAGCTAAATAGTTCATTTTTACTTAGTAGCCCAAAAAAGCTATCCTAAGAATTGGGTTTTGTTTTATCCTTACCACTGTCTATATAACATGGTTTCTAAGAATAATTTTTATCCTATAATGATTTAGTATTATAACATAGTTTTCTTTTACAAAGTGGATTGTTTTGCTCAGGCTTTTCTAAGTTTCTGGACTTAGCAAATATGGTTTGTTGTCTGCCAAAATTGCTAGGGAGGGTATAAAATCAAATAGTAACCTAGGGATTACTATACAGGTATTCTGCAAATGCAGTGTTGTAAATTAGTTTATCAAGTAAAGATAATATAAGTAGTCCTGCTCTAATTAGGCAAAGACCTATAAGAACAAAACCTGACTTTTCTTAAGAAATTCTGCCTCCACTCTGCAGTAGTCTCCAGAATATCAGTTAGTCTTGTGGATTTGAGACTCAAGACTGAAAAACTGACTTCTGCATTTATTTCTAGTCTTCTGTGCTATGATAGGTAGGTAGACATATACCAATGGGTAGACAGACTATCAGGAGGAATTGGCTTATATGATTAGAGGTCAAAAAGATTCATGAGCTGAAATCTGCAAGCTGAGAGCCTAGAACAGATAGATGCAGTTCCAGCGCAAATTCAAACGTCTAAGAACCAAGGAAGTATTAATGTTTGCTTATCAAGGCACAATGACCAAGAGTACTAGCCTGAAAGCAGATGGATATACAATCTGAAGAACAAATTTGTCTCCCCTTTATCTTTTTAAATTAATTCAGGTCTCCAATAAATTATAATTCACAACTGTATTTGTAAGCACAATCTACTTTCTTCCACCCACTGAGTTAAATACTAGTATTTTCCAAAACAATCTTCCATGATATAACAGTAAATGTTTACCAAATGTTTGGGCATTCCTTATCCTTGTCAAGCTCACATAAAATCAATCATTTCACTAACATAATTTCAAATATATGTATACATGTATCTATAGGTTTTATATATACACCTAGACACAAATATCTTGTTAGACACCTGTTTCTCTGGTTAACCTTATCAAATACAACACATTAAGGCTGAAAGAGTAGCCTACCTACACTATTGTTTTCAACAGAAAAACTAAAAAGTGTATGTACATGTTGGATAAATTATTCTAGGCTATCCATTAGCTAGTTCTGTCTCCTATACTAGTAATTTGAAGCACTGAAATTTTAGACGTATGTTAACAGAAATCACTTTCTCTTTTTGGGGGGGCAACTGTGTTTGTGGTATGCATGTGTGTCCACATGTTAGTTGAGTATACATGCATGCAGAGGCCAGCAGTTGATGTCTGGTATGAATTGTTCTTCATCTTATGTATTGAGTCAGGATTTTTTTGCCTATTTGGCTAATTTAGCCAGTCAACTTCCTTCAGGGTTACTCAGTCTCCATCATGCAGATCAAGCTTTCATGTAGGTTCAGTGGATGCAAACTCCAGTTGTTATCCTTGTATGGCAAGTGCTTCATACACAGAACCATCTCCACAGCCCTCAAACACACTGTTAAGTGACAGAAACAAGCATTTCTGTGGCTTCACCTTTGAAATAATTTTAGTAGGTGGGGTCAAAAATGAGACATGAACCAGGATGGTAGATGATAGAGGCACTACAGTGATATATGAATAAGGTAATTGACACATATCTTGGCTGAACAATAATCACCTAATAAAACCATCTGGAAATAGTACCTCATGTTATCAACACAGCAAATGAAGCATGAGAACAAGAGGTGATTACTTATCTCTCAACCTTTAACTAGAAATAAAATGGCAACCCAAGTACTTTGATTTTAAATTCTTTGCAGTTTTTTACATAACCCTATTAACACCAAGTAAAATTCAAAGAAATGTCACATCAAAATATTTGGACTTAAATTGGACTATTATAACCAGAATATCTCATAGACTCTATCTCTGGGAAGAGCAGTGGTTAAAACCAGAATTGAAACATGAAGAAATCCTGTAAATGTTTGTGGGATTTACAAAATCTGTGTGTTGTATGGATGTAAACTGAATTTTTACAGGGAAAATTCAGAAAGGGTCCCAATCCGTAGAGCCAGGATTCCAACCCTGGTGAAGCTTTAATATCAGCCTATATGAGGGAATGGGATGGTTGAGTTAGAGGAAGAACAAAGACGAACAATGAAATATATATTGTGATAAAGGGAGCCACTGTGGGGTTAGAGAGAAACCTGGTGCTAAGAAAATACCCAAGAACCCACAAATATGACCACAGCTAAAGAAGCTGCCCAAACTGGCCTTCTATAATCAAATGAATGACCACGTTAATTGTCATTATAGAACCTTTATCCAGCAACTGATGGAAGCAGATGTAGAGATCTACATCTAAGCACTGGGTTGAGCTCCCAGTCCAGTCAAAGAGGAGGGGAGATTATATGAGCAAAGGCATCAAGATCATGACAAAATCCAGAGACAGCAGACTTGAGCTATTGGGAGCTCACTGACTCTGAACTGACAGCAGGAGAACCTTCATGGGAATGAACTAGGCCCTCTGAATGTGGATGAGCTGAATGGCATAGACAGTTTGTAGGACCTCTGGTAATGGGACTAGAATTTACTCTTGGTGCAGGAACTGGGTTTTTGGAGCTCATTCCCTACAGAGGAACACCTTATTCAGCCTTGATACTGGGGGGAGGGGCTCGGTCTTGCCTCACCTGGATATGCCAGACTTATATTGATTCACTCTGGGAGTTCTTACCCTCTCTCTGAGGAGTAGATGGAGGGGTTGGGTAGGGGGAAGCTGGGGGATGATTGGGAAGAAGGGAAGGAGGGGGGAACAGTGTTGGATATGTTAAAAACTTTTTATTTAAAAAAGAAAATAATTAAGCAATACATGTCTGCTCCTGGGATTACCTGAAAATATAACCCATAGATTAGACAAACTATGTACACCTCTGATAAATAATAATCATTGAGTCACTGTTACTTTTTTGTATTTTATTTGAAGGAACATATAGGCAGTATACAAACTAAGTATGAACTGAGAATTTCCTCCTCTCTTCCTTGCTCCTCCTTTTACTGCCCTGTTTGTGCTACATGCTAAAGAACATTTCCAGTATATAAACTCCCTGCCTAAAAAATTCCTCAAGCTCAAACTAAAGGATGTTAATCTTTTGTACCTTATAAAACAATCTTTGGCAAGGTGTTATGATGTCTTGAAACCCAGCACTCAGAAAGCAGAGGCAAATGGGTCTCTATGAATTCCAGGTCACCTAAGGCTACATTATAAGACCCTGTCTCAAAAAATAAAATAAAATACTAAAACAAAACAAAAATCCGCATTATAAGACCATGTCTCAAAAAATAAAATAAAATACTAAAACAAAACAAAAATCCGTCCCTCACAAATTCCAACTCCTTCACTTGTGCTTCCCTGTTTTGAGATTTATGTATGTAAGTGGGCTCAAAATTAAAGTGGCCAAAATAAAATTCAGAAGCCCAACTCTAGGGAGTTTCCTTCTGTACATGAAACTCCCAATGTTATCCTCAATTGTTTAGTATAGAGAAATTAAACAATTCCTCATTCTGTCTGTAATAGTACTTTATCTATGAAAGCAATTCAATGTAAAAGACTCCTACTACCCACACACTTAAGCAAATTTCAGGTCTCCTTCAGACTTTCTATTAGATTCTATATTACCCTAAGGAAGAGAATCTCAAATCTGTAAATCTGGTTCCCCACAGTGGCATTATCTAGGTCTGGAGAGATGGTTCAGCAGTTAAGAAGACCAGAGTTCAGTTCCCAGCACCTACATGGGGGCTCGCAATCAAATATAATTCCACGCTCTGTTCTGACTATGCAGACATACATGAAGATAGAAAGAACATTTCTAACTTCCCTAACAGCACTAAATTCTGACTAACTCCTTTAAAGGTCAATAGAAATAACACTAACAAAGCCAGACATGATAGCCTATGCCTTTAATCCTAGCACTTGGGAAGCATAAGCAAGCAGATTTTTAAATTCAAAACCAGTCTTGACCTATAATAGTAAATGATATATCTATCTCAAAAAAACAAGAATAAAAACAAAAAAAAAGACCAAACTAAGAAAAAAAGAACAAAAAAAAATCCAGAAAAAATATCCATAACAAGGATTTACTACCACTACTGAAACTACCTCATATCCTAGGAGGTTAATTTATATTGGCAAAGGTAAGACTGAAAATACATTTTTCTGCGTATGTAATAAAAATGTACTAGCACAATCAAGTCATTTGCTCCGTATAGATAAGGAATTATACTCACTACTTCAAAGGCAAGAGAAGACATTCCTGAGAACACATGCTTAGCATTAGAAGTATTAAGTCTGATTACTGAATGTTTACAGAATATCACCACGCCTAGGATGCATGTGGCTTTCCCTATACAACAGATCATCTCCAGAGACATTATTTTAATGTCTCATCAAAGCTTGTTACTCAAGTTAGATTTTTCAGGTTTTACAAGTCCACTTTAAAGCAGGTATTGTGTATTCATTCAAGGAAAAGAATTCCATGCTACAAAGATGAAAAAGAAACTCATAATTCCTCTTCTGATGTTGAATGCACAAAACTGTTCAGTTTTGCAGATCAAGTCCTGGTAAACAGAATTCCTTTGATGTGACTTAAGTGTCCTTCTGAGAAGATCAAAATGGTGAAGAAGGTTCAGATCACCAAAATCCAGCAGGTTACTTAGTAGCTAACAAACAGAAAAAACATGCCAATTTCTTGAGCACAAATCAGCTTCTCCATCCTTAAGATCAAAGTCTGAGGATACCCAGAATCTTTGCAAACCAAGGAAAATGGAAGCTTTAGCGGCTAATGTGAAAACCTGTTTGGTGTCCAGTATCATCTACACAAGTCCAAGTGGATTCAAAAGTTTATCAGCCACATTTAATACTTATTTCTGGGATTTAGTTGAATACAGTACCATGATCCCAATACTTTTTTACAACACCAAATCACTGACTATCAAGAGTATTTCTGTGTCTTCAAAGGAAAGGCATATATAAAAGAAAAAAGGCTATACAAACTGAATAACAATGAATTCAAATACAGCAAAAGTTATTCTACATACAAAAGCAGTGACCCTAAACCTAATTGAACATTAGAATTGGATTGTTACCCCTTGTCCTAAGTTTGGGGATAAGTAGATCTGCAAAAGAGCCCATATATGACATGAGGTCCTATCTTCCTGGTGGTAATGATCATGCTATACTCTTAAAATCATAGTATTACAATATAAAAAGTAGGGGTTGTGGCCTTGCTCCTGTTGGGCAAGAGATGAGTATGGGCTTCCACTTGGGCCCTGCTATGCTTGTGGGTCCATGCTTAGACTCCGTGGGGATAGAAGCAGGAGCAGCACTTTTGAGACAAATGAGAAAAATAATCCATGGTAAATGGAATCCAGCTTTCAGAAAGTATATCTGACCAGATGAAGAAATCCTCTTTCTCTGGCTCAAAATCTTAGCAGTATTGTGGACAGTGCTTCTGTTTCTGAAGAAGAATTGAACAGATTAGCCAAGGAGCTGTCACTGGAGCCAAGAAAGAAACCAGATGCCTTAAGCAAGCCAGGGATCTAGAACTAGAGAGGGTTACAACCAATAAACAGTTAACTAGAGCTATCCAATTTCTGTGGACATAAAATGTTCTCTTTTCTCTTCACTCCAGGTTCCACCATTTAATGATCTTCACTGTATGAAAGCTGAGAGATGATAGGTACACTAAGCAATTTCAGATGGATGGGCAGCAAGATAAAGCACCAATCTGGATTAGTAGTGCTAGGTAGACTCTCCTGAACAGGCTGTCCAGATGTGAGCTTTTTTCCTTATGTAAGAGCTTTTTCATTATAACTTATTATGATCATGCAAGAAAGACTGAAATGAGAGAAAATGTACCACTTTTATGGGAATGTTTATGACTTCAAGTAAAATAATGCATTTTATCCATATAAAGGCAACCTTGAGTTATGCAACTTCTGAGGTGAATACTGAAAAAGTTCATTATCAATAACAAATCTATTTTTTGACAAAAAATATACAAAAGACACAGTTTCAGTCTTGTAGGAGAGAAGAACACACAGTAGGATAAGCTGTAACTATGGAATTGATGTGTTCAGTTAGAAAGGTAATTTCTCTGTAAATGTTTGGTGAGACTTTAGTCCTGGGCTATTTATCTGTCCTCCATCCAGTTTGAGTGAGGTATTCAAGTAAATATGTACTGAGACCTATGTCCCTCATATTACTCCTGCGGGGCGTTGTAAGACTGAGGTCCCCTTGCCATGAGCTCTTCAAAAATCTCATTATGCATGTAAAAGAAGACATACCCACTGGAAATCCTAGCCTTGTGTACAAATTCCTCTTGTATACTTGTCACCTGTGGATCACTATAAGTAAACCAATGTCGTTTACTAAAGTCAAAGGTATCATTGATATAGTGACCTCCATGGGGACTGCTCCCAATATGGCTGATAATATTAATGAGCCTGTAAGCATTTTCTTCTGTTCGAACCCTTTGTGATTGCGCCTTGCCGGTAGGCTTTGTCTTCTTATTAAAACCACTTTTGTTTTCTGGGTTCGTGCTGGAACCTAGTGAGCCCTGTGGATTCATATTGCCATACTGGGTATGTGACTCTTGGAAAGTCTGTTGATCACTTCTCTCTTCATATCTCTGGGCATGTTGGTATATTTGGGATCTTTCTCGAATTCTGACGTCACTGTCATTAGTAGCCTCTCTGACACTATCAGAATCTGACTCATTTAATACATATGCACTCTCAGGACTACTGAATATTTCTGTCTCATTTGTCAATTCTGACTCAATTACATTTGGTGTGGTACCCATTCCCTCTTCTTCCTGCTGCACTTTCCCACTAAACACTTTGGAGACTCTCACTTTTGACTCATTTGATCTGATGTTTGCAGTTGGGAAATCTTTGAATCTTGAGGCCGTCATTGAATTAAATGGCAATCTGAGTACTTCAGAACTGAAGTCATAAAGAGGTTTTAGTAAGTCAAGATCCTTAACATGTGCATTTTGGCTAAGGGGCTGAGGTGGTATTGTGTTTTTGTTGCAATGATAAGACAGCTTTAAATATTTGGAAATAATGATGTGCTGTTCATCCTTCTTCATTTCCTGTGACTCAGTAAAGCTATAGCGTTTCAGGTGAATAATAATAACTCTGGGTAAGCGGCCAAACTTGTGCAAAGCAATAGATTTGTTGTGCATACACCTTTCACATCTATGTTCAAGCTCTTCTGCTTTAAAAAAAAGATCAAAACTGGATTGGATAGATAAGTTGTGGCCTTTCATTCCTTGAGGAATATTGATAGAGAGATAACTACTCGGTTCGTTCTTGAAAATAGCCAGGCCACAAGCTTTACAAAAAATAGATCTCAGCAACTCAAATTCAAAATTATTGGCAACAGGACAAACAGGCATTGTGTTAATAATAGCATGGTTAGCAAAAATCTGTCTAAGCAAATTATTTGCCCCAGATTCATGTTCAGATTGCCACAATATGCTTAATTTTTGTACAGTTTCCTTCAGTTGAACTAAACAGAGACTTAAAAATTCATGAGCATCATTCTGTTCGCCAACAGTAAATACCTCTCCAAATTGTGGGAGGGCTTTTGTAATACACTTAAGTAACTTCTCCCTAGTTTTTGCATTGTAAATATCTTTCAAAACAAGCAGCTGCATCAAGCGCATGTTAAAATCATCTCTGGGAGGTTTAATACACGGAAAACCTTGATTGAACAAATCATTAACAAACAGTGGAATGGAGCATAAAGACTGTAACACTACATTAATATAACAGGTGTTTCCCACATTAGGCAGACCTTGCCATGTTTTCTCTGGGTACAGTAAAAGTATCTTCACATACTCGTGCCACTCTATGCCTGTGTCCATAAGGTATGGTTCCAACAGAAATGGTGAAAATAATTTTGCAATGAGATCATGAAGATCACGAATATCCAAATCAGTCTCTTCAAGATAGTCAGTCTCAGGTAAAAATTCAAATCCTGGCATACTCTCTTCTGCCTCTATAAAATCCATTTCTGTCTCTTCATCATCATCATGTATAGACACCACTAACTTTGTTTCAAATTCCTCACTACTGCCCTTCAGGATGTTCTCTTTTTCCTTCTTTTCTACATCAAATGAGGATCTTTTTCTCTTTACAAGTTGTTTGCCTAATAACCCTGCATTACTAAGTATGGTTGGCGAGGATGAAAAAGGCAACTCACTAGATACTGATGCTCCACATTCTTTGGCTGATTCCAAGCTGCTTGCTTCTGAATGAACTTCCAATGTTGAAGAGCTACCCAATTCCTGTTCCTGTGTAATTGTGCTTGTGCTTGTGCTTGTGCTAGTGCTAGTGCTAGTGCTAGTGCTAGTGCTAGTGCTAGCGCTAGCGCTAGCGCTACCAGATCTCTCCTTGTCATTTTTTCTGGATGCCCGAAGACTTCTTTGATAGACTCTGTCTAGGAATCTCTTCAATTGCCTGGCATCTATGGTGGTTAGTTTCTCAACAAATAAGAAATCATTATTTTTGAAAGTTAAATGTAGGTAATTCTTATCTTCGCCATAGGATCGAAGGACCACACTTTTAATGTTATTGTTTAGCTGCAAAGCTTTAATCTTTCCAGTGCTGTAATAGAGCAGAAGTTTAATTTCTTGTTTTCCTATCAGTGTTTCAATTAATGCAGTTCTGGACTTAGACATTCCTGCCTTTGCACTCCACATCTGGACTTGAGCATGGGTCAATACAGGATCCATATTTTTTTTCTTAGCAAATAAAATGCCTGTATCTTAGATTACTAACAATCTTGTAGTTCCAATATGTTTCCCAAGTTTATCTAAGGAGACAATAAAGAAACAGTATATTACTTTTTATACACAATGACTATTTCTAGTGTTGGTTCTATACTAAAAATTCTTCATGTTGTGAGTCTCTCTCCCTTTAGTGATTAACTAATACCTTTTGAGAGAAATTTATGGTTGCAAGAGGACAGAAATTTTGATTACCAATGCAAGACTGTGTTTTTTTTTTTTTAAAAAAAACACAAGAAAAAGGTGTTTGAGTTATGAGAAATGGCTATATAAAATCATATTCAAAACCATCATTCATAAACACTAAATCACCTTTGTACCACAATATTAGATTCTATTATGATTAATTTCACCTTTCCAATGGAAATAATGAAACATTACATTTTTTAGACATAGCTAAAAAAGCATACTGAACAGTATCTTAGGTATATACATAAACAGAATGATCTCACATGATAACCAAAATACATGTCTAAGCAAATAGGAGCACTATGTAGCCTTTATCCCTATTGCAGATCCCTTGATTTGTAAAGAAATTCATACATAGGATACTCAGAGTAAATTCATCTACCTCATTCCAAATCCAGTTAGATCACATTTTTTCACTTAGCACTGAGGTGCCACCAGACATATTACCCTTCATTGAATAAGTTGAACAATAATAACTTCATAACCATCAAATACAGGACAGAATGATTTCTGTAGTCAGGTCTTATACTTTACCAAGATGGCTCTCTCTACTCAAATTCAGTGGGGAAACTAGAATATACCTATGCATTATAACAGAATCTTAGAATGCAAAATGTCCCCAAGTCAAACCTTAAAATCTAAAATAATTATTATCAAAATAGCCAAGAATCAGATATATTTAATTACTGAAAAATTAAAAATTTCCAATCAATCTGGAGAAAAATTGAATTAATGATATGAAACAGCAGTACAAATATTTGCCTCAGAAAATATGTTTAAAAATTTATTAGAAGTTGTATTTTCTCTCCGGGACCAGGTGCTGTCTGTGGAGTGTGTCCCCACACACTTTGTAGCAGACAGAGATAAACTTTGGCTGTCAGGGTCCCTCCAGCTGCTGCTGAGGGAATTTGCATGGCCACCTGCCTCCAACTGCTCAAACAGAGAAGGATTGAAGACTTGAAATTCAGTCCCTTGTGCCCAGAGCAGAGTTAGAGATTGAGCAGACCATTTGTTCAGAGGTGACAGGAGACACACAAGCCCGCGTGCCACAACTGACCAGGAGCCACCTAATCGTGAACCACTGAAGCCATGCACAGACTCCAGTGCAAATATATATATAATAATATAAAGAAAAACAAGGTAACTCCAGAAGAAAGTGGCAGCCCTACACCTACAAGACCTGAATTGAGCAATAAAGAGGAAACAGAAGGAAACAACATCAAAAATTCCTTTATGATGATCATCGAAGCTCTCAAAGAAGATATGAAAAATTGCTTTAAAGAAATAGTAGAAAATACAAACAAAAAAATGGAAGAGATGAGCAAATCTATGAAAGAAAACCAAGAAAAAATAAACCAAAAAATGAAAGAAACATGCAAGGAATTAAAAACTGAAATAGAAGCAATAAAAAAGGTGCAAAATGAGGCAAAGATAGATATAGTAAACCTAAAGAAAAAAGCTGGAACCACAGATACAAGCATAACCAGCAGAGTTCAAGAGATGAAAGATAGAATCTCTGAAGTGGAAAACTCAGAAGCTCAAATAGATATATCGGTCAAAGAAAATACTAAAACCAAATAAACCATAACATAAAATGTTCAGGAAATCTGGGACACCATGAAAAGTACTAACTTGAGAATAATAGGAATAGAAGAAGGAGAAGAATACCAGCTCAAAGGCACAGATAATGTATTCAATAAAATCATAGAAGAAAACTTCCCTAACCTGAAGAAGGAAATGCATATAAAGATACAAGAAGCTTACAGAACACCAAATAGATATGACTGCCCAAAAAAGTCAGCGACCACATTATAATCAAGCCACAAAACATACAGAACAAAGAAAAAATTTTAAGAGCTGAAAAAGAAAAGGGCCAACTCACATATAAAGGCAGACCCAGAGTAACACCTGACTACTCAATGGAAAAGATGAAAACTAGAAGGGGTTGGTCAGAAGTTACACAGATGCTAAAAGAGCATGGCTGCCAAACTAGAATACTATACCCTGCAAAATTATCAATTACCATAGATGGAGTAAACAAGATATTTCATGACAAAGTCAGACTGAAACAATATCTATCTACCAATCCAGCACTACAGAGATTATTAGAGGGAAAACTCCAACCTAAGGACCCCAGATACACCCATGAAACCACAAACAATAATTCCACAGAAGAATGCTCCAAAGAAAGGAAATACAAACAAGTTAACACCAAAAATGGCAAGAAATATTAATTAGTGGTCACTAATATCCCTTAATATCAATGGACTCAACTCTCCTATAAAACATCACACACTAACACGATGGATACAACAACAGAAGCCATCCTTCTGTTGCCTACAAGAAACACACCTCAACCACAAAGACAGACACAGGCTTAGAGTAAAGGGTTGGAAAAAGATTTTCCAGTCAAATGGTCCTAAGAAACAAGTGGAGGTTGCCATCCTAATATCTAACAAAGTAGACTTTAAGCTAAAAGCACTTAAAAGGGACCAAGATGGTCATTACTTATTCATCACAGGAAAAATTGGTCAAGAGGAGATTTCAATCATGAATATTTATGCCCCTAATATAAGGGCACCTACTTATGTAAAAGAAACACTGCTAAAGCTCGAATCCCACATCAATTCTTACACCCTAACAGTGGGAGACTTCAATACCCCACTTTCGACCCTGGATAGATCAACCAGACAGAGACTCAACAGAGAAATAAGGAGTCTAAAAGAGGTCATGATGCAAATGGATTTAATACATATTTACAGAAGCTTCCACCCAAATGCAAAGGAATATACGTATTTCTCAGCTCCTCATGGAACTTTCTCCAAAATTGACCACATAATTGGTCATAAAGTAAATATCAACAGATGTAAAAAATTGAAAATAATCCCTTGTAAGATATCGGAAAACCAGGGCCTAAAGTTAGAGTTCAACAACATCAAAAATCTACCAACTCATGGAAACTAAACATCACTCAGCTGAACCATCTCTGGGTCAAGGAAGACATTAAGAAAGAAATCAAAGTCTTCCTAGAATTTAATGAAAATGAATCCACAACATATCCAAACATGTGGGACACAATGAAAGCAGTCTTCAGAGGAAAATTCATAGCGCTAGATGCCTACATGCAAAACCTAGAGAAATCCCACACTAGACACCTAACAGCTCAGATAAAGCCTTAGAACAATTAGAAGCGAACTCACCTAGAAGGAGTAGATGGCAGGAAATAATGAATCTTAGAGCTGAAATCAATACAATTGAAACAAAAAGAATATTACAAAGAATCAATGAATCTAAGAGTTGGTTCTTTGAGAAAGACAACAAGATAGATAAGTCCTTAGCCAAACTAATAAAAAAACAGAGAGTGTTCAAATCAACAAAATCAGAAATGAAAAGGGGGACATAACAACAGACCCCCAGGAAATCCAGAGAATTATCAGATCATACTTTGAAAATCTGTATTCCACAAAAATGGAAAACCTCGAAGAAATGGACAGCTTTCTGGACAGGTACCACCTACCAAAATTAAATGAAGATCAGAGTAATTAGCTAAACAGGCCTATAACCCTTATGAAAATTGAAGCTGACATTAAAAGCCTCTCCAAAAATAAAAGCCGTGGTCAGATGGTTTCAGTGCCTAAAAACTCAAATCCAAGTGGATCAAAGACCTCAACATAACCCCAGCCACTTTAAAATTGATAGAAAAGAAAGTGGGAAATAGACTTCTACGAATTGGCACAGGCGACCACTTCCTAAATATAACACCAGTGGCACAGACACTAAGACCAACAATCAATAAGTGGGATTTCCTGAAGCTGGGAAGCTTCTGCAAAGCCAAGGACACTGTCAATAGGACAAAAGGACAGGCTACAGAATGAGAAAAGATTTTCACTAACTCTACAAGTGATAGAGGACTGATCTCTACGATATATAAAGAACTCAAGAATCTAGAGCCCAAAACCTTGAATAACCCAATCAAAAAATGGGGTTCAGATCTGAAAAGGGAATTCTCAGCAGAAGAATTACAAATGGCTGAAAGGCACCTGAAAAAGTGCTCATCATCTTTAGCCATCAGAGAAATGCAAATCAAAACAACTTTGAGATACCACCTGACATCTGTTAGATTGGCTAAGATAAAAGACATAGAGGACAACCTATGCTGGAGAGGATGCGGAGCAAGGGGAACACTCCTCCCTTGTTGGTGGGAGTGTAAACTTGTTCAGCCACACTGGAATGCAGTATGGTGGTTTCTCAGAAAACTGGGAATCAATCTTCCCAAGGACCCAGTAATACCACTTCTGGGTATATACCCTAAAGATACACAGTCACACTCCAAGGGCATTATCTCAACTATGTCCATAGCAGCGTTATTTGTAATAGCAAGAACCTGGAAACAACCTAGATGCCCCTCAACTGAAGAATGGATTAACAAACTGTGGTACATCTACACAATGGAGTACTACTCAGCAGTAAGAAAAAATGATATCCTAAAACTTGCAGGCAAATGGATGGATTTGAAGAATATCCTCCTGAGAGAGAGAGATCACAATCCCAGAAAGATAAGCAGGGGATGTACTCACTCATTAGTGGACTCTAAACAAACCAACAAACAAACAAGAAAAAAGCAAAGCATGCCCAAGCTGCAAACCACAACCCCTGAACAGCTTGGGATCAGAAACACCCTGGACTGACTCCTTGGATCCCACTCCCCCTAGAGGAACACCTGACTCAGTCTTGAGGTTGGGGGGATAAAACTGGATCTGCCAGACTGAACTAAGCAATATTGGGACAGTGGGACCATGGGACTGCCTGCAGCCTCGCCAAGGAGGAGATGGGGAGTTGTGGAGAAGAGAGAATGATCTGATGTGGTGGGAGGGGGAAGGGGCCTTGAATAAGGATATACAAGGATAGAAAGTGTGACTTCTTTGTTCATAATAATAATAAAAAAAGCAGTTGTATTTTCTCCTAGTTAATAGTCCTCCTTAGTCTTGCCTATGCTTTTAGCTAATTTAGCACATTCTCTTTATGAATACTAAGGAAAACTTCTGCTTAATCCATGCTCAAAAACTGAAAACTGGTAGTGCATAATGATGTTTGTGTTTTTAGGCTCAATAAAGTAGTTGTGCCCATCAATACATAAAAGTACATAGGCACCAAAGTTTAAGTATGACTATATTTATCATAATGGAAATGGTTCCACAAAACATTCAGGCACAGCAGCAAATTCCAGTTCTCTAGATTTTTAGGGGGAGGGAGGGCAAGTTCAAGACAGGGTTTCTCCTATGTAGCCCTGGCTGTCCTAGAAATCACTCTGTAGATATGGCTGGCCTTGTATACAGAGATACACTTTCTTCTGCCTCCTTAATGCTGACACTAAAGGTT
This sequence comes from Sigmodon hispidus, assembly GCA_004025045.1. Taxonomy (NCBI): domain Eukaryota; kingdom Metazoa; phylum Chordata; class Mammalia; order Rodentia; family Cricetidae; genus Sigmodon; species Sigmodon hispidus. Next base: position 44,204 of record PVIH01008553.1, read on the forward strand.
TGACTAAATATTATAATTTAAAGGTAAGACTAAATATTTTCCCCTATACACTACCATGCCTGGCTTCAAGTTCTCTAAAGTATGTAGAGTTTATTGTCATACTGTACACGCTAAATAGGACTTTAAACAATTTTCTCTCCATAAGTCTTAATTTGTCTTTGTTTAAACAGTCAACAGAACCTATAACCTAAATATTACTTCCCATCCACATTTAGATTTCTACAATCCCAGATCAATCTGGCACACACACACACACACACACACACACACACACAGTATGCATGACCACACATGAAAGAGTACAAGTTTCAGCCAGCCTGACCTATGAGGGAAGCAATGTCTTTCGTCTTAATTCATAGCGCTGAGGAGGCAGAGGCAGTTTGTTCTGTGAGTTTTCTTGTAATATCTCTGGTTCCCACAATCCTTCTTCCCCGCTTCCATAAAATTCCCTTAAGTATGTTAATGTTTTACTGTAGCTCTCTGCATCTATATCCATCATTTGCTATGTGAAGCCTCTCTGAAGCAAAACAGAAGCGACCAGGATGATAGAGGGAGAGAGTACTGTGAGAGGTAACTGTATGACAGTTGGAGGCCTGGTTGAATGGAAACTCCTTGGACTCTGAGGGTGACCCTAGCTAAGACTCATAGCAATGGGAGATAATGAGCCTGAATGGGCTATCCCCTGTAACCAAGCAAGACTTCCACTGGAAGTACTGGGAACCTAACCCAGCCACATAACCTTTGACCTACAATGTATCCTGCCTACAAAATATGCTGCAGTACAGGTAGCCCAGAAATTATGGGAGTGGCTAACCAATGACTGCTCCAGCTTAAAAGACCAATACCATGAGAGGGAGGACAACCCTAACATTGACTGGAGAGCCAGGACTCAGAGGCTGAATAGCTAAGAGGCTTGGGATAAAACCTAACATGACTGGCAATGAAACAAAGTCCATAAAATAATGCCTAATGACATTTGGCTATACTCATAGATTATTGCCTAGCCCAATTTTCATCAGAGATGGTAATTTTTAATTACCTTATTTCACATTTTTTTCTTTTGCTATGCTGGGATTTGAACAACCTCTCACATGACACTATCACAGATATACTCCTGGCCCTCAGAGCATTCAGGAAACCGTTAAGATAAGAAGCAAAATGTTAAGTAGTATATGCTAGGAAGCCCTGCTTAGTTACCCCACTAAATAGAAATTGTGAAGGATCTAAAAAAATAGTGACCTAGCCCATGTATCCAGTGAGTGGAAATGATGAAGTCAAATACATTCCACTAGAGTTTGTAATAAAGTTCTGGTTATCTCTAATGAGCCCAAGCAAAGTGTCTGAAAAATGGAAACAACTTAATTTACATTTATTTTTAAATTATGAGCATCTTGGTAGGTCTAGGAAAGGCCAGTGACATTATCAGATTTTGTTAAATGTAATGAAAAAATGATCATCAAAGCTGTCTTTGAGGACTCTATTCCATAAAACTTTTAATTCCAGGTACAATATAATTAATGAGCAAGTATAATTAATAAAGCACATTGGATTTTGCAATATATTCCAAATAAAAGTCTTCCTCCAATAATTGCTTAGTGTGCCTTAAAAGGTGAACTTGGAAAGTATGTGAATATGCTGAGTTTGGTAAATGAGAAAGGGTATTCTCAAAATCCCATCAGCATTTTCAAAATTGACTATATATTCACCCAACCATTCATTCATTAAACAAATATGCATGGGATATTAGAAAACACTATATACTAGTGGGTATACAATATAATAAAGAAATACAAAGTCCGGGTTCTTACAAAACATTCATTGTAGCAGAGTTGAAAATTTATATGTAAGATAGAGATATAGCTTGAGTAGAATGCTTGTCTAGCAAATGCAAGGCTGTGGGTTCAGTACCTAGCACCTAAATAAAATAAACCATATATAATATATAACATATAACCAATATTAAATATGATATAAGATGATGGTAATTATAAAAAGGGTCGTAGTGGAAGGGTGGACAAGCTGACTTGATTAACTGTATGCTATGCAAACATGAGGACCTGAGTTTAATCTCCAGAATCCATATGCAAAACTAAGCATAATGGTACCTACTTGTAATTTCAGTAGCAGAGAAGCAGAGACAGGACAATCCCTGGGGCTTAATGGCCAGCCAGACTATCTTAATTGGTAAGCCCTAATACTTCTAAGAGATGTTGACAGGCAGCATTTCAGGAGCATGAACAAAGGACATAAAACAACTATATATACATATATATATATATATATATATATATATATATAGAGAGAGAGAGAGAGAGAGAGAGAACATACAAACAACCTCTCCAAGGAGGTCCTGAAGACCTGATAGTGCTGATATAGTAGAATCTCAAAAAAGGGACTAAATAGTTTCAAGGTCTTCCAGATGTGAGAAAGTGTAAACAAAAATATATTTCAGGGAGAACTGTGGAGATATCTACAGAAAAATATCTAAAAGTTTTGTAAAAGAGCAAGAGAGCAAATGGATTGGTAACCTTGCTAAGTAGTTCCAAGCTACAGAACTGCCTTGGGCTCATGGTTGTGAAAGTATAGCAGGACTAATCATCACAGTTTGGCTTCCTCCAGCTACATTTGTCTGTCCAGTTGTCCTGTGCAATGTAGAATAGGAAGAACTTTGATTTTTAACTTGTTGGAAAATTCTGTTCATTCCAAAGTAAACATGTAAGAAAAAAAGTAAAGTTGAATGCATAAAGGAAGTGACCATAAATATGGTGTTTTAAAATGATGAAATGATGCTGTAGAGATGACTAGGCAGTTAAGAATGCTTAATGCTTTTGCAAAGGCAGCCCAATTCATTTCTCAGCACTCATGTCAAGTAGCTCACAACAGATGTTTAACTCCACCTCCTAGGGATATGATTTCTCATTCTGGTCTCTTTGGGCACCTGCACTAATGTATACAATACCTACATATAGAAACACACACATACATAAAAGTGAAAATAAATCCTTGAAAATAAAGATGACATGAGTATAGAGGATTAAAATATAGGAAAATGTGGGCCTGAGAGATGGTTTAGTTGGTAATGGCTCAGCTGCTGTGCTTGACAATCTGAGTTCAATCTCCCAATCTACATGGTGCAGGAAGCAAAGAGCTACTCCCCAGAACTGTCCTGACTGCCACATGTATAGTGGCATGCATGTGCTCACACATTTACACATACACAAAATAAATTAAATGTAATAAAAATATTAAAATACATGTGCTCCATGAAAGACTGAGGGGATAGCAGGAACATCAGGTGATGGACAGTCTCTTAATAGCTGTAATTCTGCCTTCTGCTTCTAAGCAGCTGTCAACAGCTTAAAACACTTCCTTCTCCTTTTGTCCTCCACTCTGCCTTTGTGTTTTCTATTCACTTTCAATCTGTCCCCCAAGCTGGTAGCAAGCAATAAGAATGGAGGACAAAGTTGAATGTTAGGTGTGTGTGGACTGGATTGAAAGCAGGCCGGATCAGGTATAGGGGGTGGGCAAGTGAGGGCTGATGAAAAGAGAGAAGAAACTACCCCCTCCTCTCTTCTACTCTTACAAGTTTGGGTTAAAGGTCAACACATCAAGAGGTGCACTGCCTCTAGAGCATTAGCAATTAAATCCTGTCATTATGTTTGTTCCCAGCCTTAGTGTGCATAGCTTTTCAAAATGATTGGATCAGGGCAGACTTTCTTTTTTCCCTGTCTGGCTTAAAGGTGCATTTATACACTCAGCAAATGTCCAAGTCATTGTATAGAAGAGAAATTCCATTACTTCACCTCTTGACATACACTGCACATAAATCTCTCCATAGGAGGCCCTGACCAAAATGGGAAGAATTCTCTAGACTAGCAAATTGTTCCCATGAACCTATTCAAGCTTTGAAGCCTTTCTGAGAGACAGATTTGGTAGAACAAGTTTTATTTCTTTTAAGACACTTATACTGGTACTACTAATAAGATATCTGAAAACAATACATAGATCATTTCCCAGAAGCTAAATATAATTATTTCATTTAAAAAAGTTCTTTTAAAAAAAGATCTCTCTTGACAAAGTATGTATTTATTATATAGCATGAGGAGTTTTGGACATTAATTCTCTTTCCTTACTGTAACCTGTCTTGGTATTTTGTAGACAGTCCTGCTAACTATTTTGTTTTTTCATTTGCTAACCAAAATATTTATTCACATTTAATCAACTATAGCATCTACTATGGATCAAAATGAAAGATAAAGCAGTAAAATATAGCTCTTAGACAAGTTATAGAACAAATAATCAAAACAATAGTACAAGAAAAATATATTAAGTAAAAGCCAACTCATATGTTATCTAAGAATCTGTGTGGTTTCTGCCATCTCAACTTCTCATAGTATTTTCTTTCCTTTCACACTCTATAAGTGGGGAGACAGGGGCTGTTGTATATGTCTGGTGGCCAAAGATCAATCTTGAGTGTTGTTTCTCAGGAGCCATCTATCTTGCACTGTGTTTTAAAATTTTTGTTATTGTATGTGTTTTGCTACATATATGTCTGCCATCATATGTATGCCTAGTACCCAAGGGAACAAGAAAGTGTTGGATTCCCCTGGAGCTGGAATTGACATTCATACAGTTTTGAGCTACCATATAGGTGCTATGTATAAATCAAGCCTAGGTAAACCAGAAGCGCTCACAACATTCGGCTGGCAGAAACATGAGCGATAAAGATTCTTCTGTCTCCACCCTTTTAGTTGTAATGCACACTATCCTTTCTAGCTTTTTTAGCTGTGACCCAGCCTTTACTGCATTTCCTTCCTACCTGGAATTCCTTAACAGTTCTGATTGCCTAAATTTTACTCTACTTATAAAAACTTTGTTCAAGTCTTACTTCATTTAAACAATTGCCAAGTGTTTTTTCCTGCCTTAGAGTCACAAAACATTCCCACCTGGTAAGACCTTCACTTCACTTGTACTCCACCAGCCTACTATTTCCCATAACCCAAGAACAAACAATGTAAGGAGTCGAGAACAACAAATTGTTTTTTCAAAGTGTGTCAAGTGCATGCATGTAATCTCAACACTTGAGAAGTGGAGCCAAAAGGATAAAAAAACTCAAGGTTAGCTTCAGCTAAGTAGGGCACTCAAAACCGGTCTAGGTTACATGAGATCCTGTTTCAAAAGAACAAAATACAATGATTCAATGTCCTAAATGGAAGAAACCAGACGACAATCCCAGGAACAAATCATGCTAAAGGAAATGTCAGTAAAAGGTGACTATACAAGAGAAACACCCTTTGGACCCATTACAGGAGAACAGGAAATTACAAGAGAATTCAACTTACCAGAGAATGGCACTGGATGCTGATCTAAAGTGAAGCAATTTCCTAACTCAGCAATGCATGTCAAGGGAGAACAACCTATTAGGACAGAGGACTTATGGTGAGTTTAAAAAGTCAAACACACAAGATAGACAAAAAGAAAGTGTCTTGCTCATTTTTGCTATTTATGCAGGTAAAAACCATCTTTTTTCCTGTTGCTTTCCTTTCTATATTCAACTTCTAGCCTAGCATGAAAAAACCAACTAACTTTTTGCAGGCTTTTCATTACATTTATCTCCCTTGCCTCTGTCATGTAAGACATTCTAATTTCATAGACATTTTGGATAAATACCCAGTTATAGAGGAACTTAGAGACAATAGGAAGAAGAAAGAATCCACAGCACAAAGAAAGAGGTTCTGCTCCCAAAGTAGAGGAGAATCACAATGGATCAGTAACCATCAAATAAGCTTAGGTTCAAAATATCAGGGCAAACAATCATCCAGAAAACAATTTACTACTTTCTTGAAACCAGAAGTATTTGTACCCTACTTAAGACACAGTATTACTCATTTCAAATACACATGGGAGCAGTGCCTATTACTGTTGTGGATCCTTTTTCTCTATTTACCCAAGAAACTATACACAAAATGAGAAAGTATGTCTGGGAGCAAGTTTAACAAGGCAATACAAAACATAAAAAAGTACACAGTCCAGACTCAAGTTGGAGGGAATAAAATATGGCCTTCATTTTAATTCTTTCAGAGATACAAAGTGTGGAGAGGAACCCAAGGCTGTTAGTCAGCCTTGTGGACAGTTAGCTTGGTGTCAATAAACCTTAAACAGTAAGGATGTGATGTGGGCAATAATGAAGGCAATCCAGTTGCAGGGGCATCTGAAATAAGATGAGGAATATAAAATAGTATTGAATTTAAAAAGCTTTAACACTATATGGGATTCACTGGTTTTAATATTTATTAAAGTAAAACAAAAGATAGGACTACATCACGTTTTAGATGACCTATCAAATTTGAACTGACACTTTGAGAAGATTCCTGGGGATCCCCAAACTCTTACACACATATTTTCTTCCCTCCTAGTTGTTGTGTGTAATCTTATCTAACTACAACTTTCTTCCCAGAGTAACCCTGAACCACAGTTTTTTATGATGTGCCATGTGATGTTCTTTCCTCAGCACAACTATCAGGCCTGGTCCTACCATCTCTGTGTTCTACTGTCCTAAGTTCCTGACAACTAACTCTTGTTTCCAATCTTTGATAATATATACCTCTGGCATCTGATTAAAGAATGCTATCACCCAACATAAATATGGTTAAGCTCGATCCCATAGCAACAATTCCAAAGCTCATGCACACTACAGTTCCTAGTTCACAAATCACAGTTCTTCTAAAAGAGGCAAGTCTCACAGGTAAGACAATGATGATATATATACAGACATTGACATTTGATTTATGCACCAAAACTTGAGCATTTCATCTTTTGGGAGGGGGTAGTATATATATCCAAAATAAATTATATGACTTTGCATACATACACACTATCCCCATAAAAACGTAGGATGCCTGGAAGACTGAGTAAGGAAAACAAATGAGAAGAAGATAGCCTTTATATCCATCCATCCATTATTCCAGTAAGCTCTCTTGGGTCAGGGTCATCCTGGGAACATCTCTAACCACATTTTTAATCCAACTGAATAGAGAGCAAGATCCAGTTTCAACAAGCAGAGTACAAAAGAAATCTTACTAGGAAGTTGGGCTGATCTTACAAAGATTTCCGAGTATCTGACTTCATAGAAAATCCCACCCCCATCCCCAACACCCCCCCCAAAAAAATAGAAACTTCAAGGAGATATAGGACATTAATGGAATTAGCTTTGAGGTTCAATCAGGAGTGTTTTAGGCTTCACTAGACACAAGGGGGCACTGCAGCATTTTTCTTCCCAAGGCAAAGCGGACAGGCAAGTCTTCATCTGATTTAAGAATACACATTCCAGGCTTAAGACTATGTGAGAAAATTTCACATAGGCACCGTTTGGAAAGTGAACTAAGTGGTACAAAGGATGAAACAAAAATCCATCATTCGTCAAAATGACAATTATTTTAAATGGGAAAAATCTAAAATTGACTTTGTTCATTGCATTTTGATACATCTTGAAATACTTTTAATACTGAATGTACCAAACTCAAATAAATAGTGTTTATAATCTCTAAGAATTGCTTCTCATTCTTTTAAGGTACCACATTCTAAACACCGGAATATTTTCTTTTTGTTGCCAAGGAAGCAAGGCAGAGAGGGAGGGAGGGAAGGAGGGAGGGAGACTGTCATTAAGAAGAGTCAGAATAAAGGAAGTGACAAAGGGCCAGGAGTAGAATCAAAAAGAAAGTAAGCTACTATTCAAAATCTGCAAATTTATGTTTGATTGAGACCTAGTACAAATGTTGTCTTCTTCATTAATGTATCTAGCACTCTCCCAATATAATAGCATGCCCCTTCGTCTGCCTCTTCTGAAAAGTGAAATGTGTACGTGCCTAAGAAAAGCAATACATATAGATTACTCTGGGTACATCTATGCTAAGAACTAAAACTACCTAGCCTGTATAGTGTACTGTTTTCAACATGAGTTTACCATCCCACTATTTTTATCAATATGATTATACTATTCTAATAGACTCTTACATAGGAAGATGAAAGCTATATTGCTTATTCCAGAAATACTTTAACACAAAGTATTAGGAGGCTGAAGGTGTAGTTCAGTTAGAAGAATGCTTATTTAGCTTGCGTGAACCTATTGGTCTAATCATGGCTCTACATGAACTGAGTACGGCTGTTACTCTCAGTATTTGGGAGGTGGAGGCAAGAGGGCCAGGAGCTCAATGTAATTCTTAGCTATGTAGCAATATAGCTATAAACTAATATAGCAAGTTAAAAGCCATCTTGGGATACATGAGATCTTATCTACAAACTTTTACTTGGATTAGATCTCAATTACACACCTCATCTATTTTGCTTATTCATGATTGTAAATATGCAAATATCACACTAATAGCTCAAATTAACATATAGGTGGTGCTAATTTAAAGCCAACAGTATCAAGAAATACATGTATTCTTTTCTTTATAGTGTATCTGTCTCTACAAAACACCTTTAAAATGTGGCCCACATATGCTTATCCCTCATGAGGATCATCTGTGTAATTGCACAGGCTTACTTCATACTGATATATAAATGTAAAGGAGAGTAAACTACATTCATGAGAGTAGGGTGATCAATAATAAATAGATTTACTCAGTGACTCTTGAAAGGGGTCAGAATTCATGAAAATTTCTTTGACAACTTCCAATTTTCTCACTAGAAGTGACAATGACTTGCACTAGATAGTTTCTAATGCAGTTGTCTTCAGAAATTTCTAGTGTTCTTTTTCCTTTGGAACAGAGTGTTGATTTTATCATTTTTCAAATACTGCCCCTTATGAAAACATAAAATTTGTACCACAAAAATCTGTGCTAGCTCCTCATTTCCAAATAATGAAAATAGGCTTATAAATAAATGACTTCTCTGATAAAATAATGCCCACTATCAGTATACACAGTCAAAACATCACCCTAAACACAAAAGTCATGAATTCAGAACTCACTGGTCCCCTGTCTACTTCTGTCTTCTGGATATGTAAAAACAAATAAAGGTCTCTGAGAGGATCCAAGATATTTTCAATGTATAGATGCTTATGCTGGCAAACTGGCTATTGATTTTCCTGTTGAGGGGATTAAAAACTATACAGAGAAGCTAGCTGGACCCAAGGGGAATAATTCAATGCTAAAGTTCAATATTTTCAAGTGTGATAAAAGTGACATAAATACTCAGGATATTGGACAGCTCTAATTAGTGTGCTGAAGTGGGTTGTTGTCAGGCATATATTTTTCAGTATTAAGGTGATTTCATTATATGTTAAAAATGAAAACTAGGGGAGAGGATGTGATGTTTACTCCTTAGAGATACTTCTACCTCTAGCTACGGTCACAAGGTGATTAATGACATCTGAGAAAGCACCACACTAACTTATATTTTTAAAAAAATTAAGAGTAGCAGCAGCTACTTACATAAAGTATGCAAATAATAAAACAATTGCTGTAATATTTCCTACTATAATTTATGAAAAACACAAGTATATAACAACTCTAAAAGAAGAAATTTTAATTTATTCACTTTGTATTTTAAGAGTTTTAAATAGTTTCAATATTCGATACAGGAAACTATAAAAAAAATCTTGGTAGGCATAGTTAAATACACTGCCAGTTTTGGAAATTGTATCTACTTTAAAGTGACTGGGATTAGCTAACCTAACTCCTACCACATTTCCTTTTCTAACCCTTCTTCTATGATACAGAAGATGTAATACAGCAGTCAACAGACAACACTGAGCAACTGAGTTTAGCAGATAAAGAACAGACATAACTTGAAGGACCTATTTTGCTATTTGCTACTCTCTTTTCCTTTTTTCAACAGCTGAGTATACATGTGGAAACTGGAGTAGGCACACAAAACATGAGACAGTTGAGCATATAGAGAATAGCTGGAATAAGGAAGCTATTCAAGGCTCATAGGATGTGAAAAAGATGAAATGCAATCAGTGAAAAGATATGATTCCCTGAAGATGTCACTGAGCCAACTATAATAGCTGCCATACTTATGTAAGCATTTCTTACTTCAAGTTGACCATTGAATATGGAGTACCATGGTGTTTAAGTACAAAGGGAGAGTAAGTCACTTTACATTAACTGAACTGGAAAGCCAACAAATTCAGAAGGACAGAGTAAAATGAACGATCTCAAGGACATCGACCTTTTGCAATAATCTTGAGCCACTGCATAAGGAACAAATTTACTACCAACACATTTTCTGTGGTGCAACAACTAGAAAAACTTACATATATGATCTTGCAGCTGGAAATCTATGAAGTAAATGTTTTTACTTCTATGAAATCAAACATATCTAAATGATAATTTCCACCATCAGTCCCAGACTCATGTTAGGAATAAGGTTTAAACAAAAAGTTTGACAGCCCAAGATGGAATTGTTGTATTAAACATAAAAAAATAAGGTCTGTAGTTGGATTCAGATGTTATTGATGGAAACCTAGAGATATAGCTTGAGAGTCTCAAGACCCTGAATGGGGTATGGCCAGTCCTCATTAAAAACACTGTTATGTAGCTGCCTTTTCTTCCTGTTTGTTCTTGTGTTCTCAGAGAAAAGATTAACTAACACCATCACTACATGAGACAGTTTCACTCTCCAAAAATTGCCTTAAAGTTCAATTAATATCAATAATTGTTTATATAACCCCTTAATAAATGTTAATATTTTATATAATAATAAACAAATAAGTAAATCTTACAATAAAGGTCCTACTTGTTTAAACTTCTAGAGTTACAAGTAGTGATCTTGTTTGCTTATTGATCCTCTATTTAATTCTCTTTTTCACATCCTTGTTTGCATTAGTTTGTAACAGATGGGATTTTTTACAATCAACAATAAGAGTGGCAAGGAATAAAGATGAAGTTAGAGAAGAGTATTCTACATTGTCAGTAGTAAAGCATGAAACACCATTCAGGATATCAGATAACATCCCTTTCAGTGTAGAGTTTGGTAGAATAAGTCACTGGGCTGTAGAATTTAGTAAGTCCTTGATATGGAGAAAAACTATTTCATGACAGTGGCTTTTGAGTTAAAGAAAGGTAGGAAGACATTCATTTACACATAGTCAGTTAAACACACACACACATGCACGAGTGCATTCAGACACATGTCTGTGTCAGAAAGTAAATATGTCACTTAGATCACAATGGGTCCCCATGTTTAGAGAGCTTCAGAACCACTTGAAGTTTCAGGAGAAAAAAAATAAGTTAATACATTTGTGTCTACCAAAAAAGTGATTTGGGGGAAAAATCTTTATTCCTGTTAAAGAATTCTTATTTGCCATATTTCACAATTCAGATAAGAAACAGCACTACAGATATTACTAGACATTTCAACAGGATTGGGTTTTAGTTATTTTCAGAAGGACAGGGAATGAGCATGTTTGTGATTTCAGGCTGAGGTCTAAAGTGATTTGCACAGAGATTCCTAAGAAAATGAGTACTTCACATATTAGAGGTCTAAGCTATGAATGAGATATAGTAAATGGCTATTGATTTTGTTAGTCTACACTCAGAGTACTACTGTCTTACCACTGTGTAACTCCAGTCTACCAAGATTAGTGCAAAAATAGGGCATCTGAGCCATGCTAAGACAAGGAGAACTCCTGATTCTAAGGGTGTCTTCTATAGGGTCTCTAACTGCTCAAATGGAAGAGGCCCTTTTTTCCTTTTCTTTCAATATTTTTGTTTTCTTTTTTTTTAAATTTTATGTGTATTAGTGTTTTGCCCTGGGATGTTTCCAGTCTCCTGAAACTGGGGTTACAGACAGTTCTAAATTGCCATGAGAGTGCCAATTCCTCTGGAAGAGCAGCCAGTGCTATTAACTACTGAGCCATCTCTCTAGCCCTGAGGGGGCCCTTTTTCTGTCTATCATAAAGGAACCATTGTGACAGAAAAAAACCTGCAAGTATTATTAGGTGCTATGGAAGGATTTCTAAGTTACATGATATAAATTCCCCTACTTTCTTATACTTAATTCGAATTGTTTTTTTTCTTTTGGGTACTTTCTTTTGAGGATAACTCACACTGTAAATCTTGGTGGGTCTGTCCTGTAATGCCAGCTAATTGGGAGGCTGAGGCAACAGGATTGCAAATTTGAGTGACTTCAAGGGGGCCCAAGCAATTTAGTGAGATTGTCTCCACAAGACAAAAAGTGTATCTGAGTGATGTATCTCAGTGATAGGTCACTTAGCTAGCATTTGCTATACCGTAGGTTCAATCCCTAGTGTGACACAAAGAAAGATAAAAGGAAGAGTGAAAATAAATGAGAAGGGAAAGAGCAAGAGTGAGGGTGAGAAAGTGACAGACACACAGAAAAAGAAACAGAATGAACACAAGCTGATAAGATGGGCCAGCAAAATGGCTCAGCTCAGCAAAAGATGCCTACTGCCACCTAACAGAGTATGACTGATTCCCTGAAGCCCACTTTAGGAGAGAAACTACTCTCCTAAGTTGTCCTCTGATCTCCACATGTGCATGCATGTATGTGCAAATGTGTGCACTTGTATATACAAATGCACAGAACATATACAACAATGTAAAATTTATATTTAAAGCAGCCAATGATACTCATACAGTATTAAAAAGATATTAGTCATGACTAAGATGAGCATTTTCTGAAAACATGCATAAAAAGATCAAGCATAGGGTTAATATCCTACTGCAGATATGAGACAGATTCATACCGGAGACAAATATAAAATACAGATTAATTTTTCATGTGAAAATCCAGGAGTCTGGTCACTCTTTTTCCATAGATTTAAGAAAATACACCTCCTCTACAATTGGGCAGAACAGGAAAACTGTCTAAGAATAGTAAGCACAAGGACTTAAAAAATCTTAGTGTTAAAGGCAATGAGAGAATTTAAGTATTTGGCCAAGACTGTAAGTCTTCCCCAGTATCCCAGCCCCTAGACTACAACTCAAACATCCTACTGAAGTATAGTCTCTTTCTTTCCAATCTACTTTTGGAGCTTTTATTCTCTTCAAGTGAAGGTCTGGAAGGTAGGCAAGCAGAAACAAGAAGTAGCACAAAAGTCAGCAAGTATAAGGGACTGCACTAGCCTGGAGAAGAGTCTGGGCAATGAGGATATTTGCTATTTCAATAACTAAAATCTTCTGGATAAAATCCAAGAATGTCTGCCTGATCCTGATTTCTATTTTACAGGCACAGAATTACTGTTTTAGGGACTGTGCTTCCTACAAGCAGGCAAAAGGTTAATAGCCTTCCAGAGATTCACAAGAAGTGACTCATTTCCCATCCTCTAGACAGCCTTTAATTTTTCAAGTATAGATATGGCTGCCTAGGTGGGAGTGTCTTATTTCTCATAGCTCCAATTGTTTCACTCTCTTCTTTTCCCACTCCCTTTACAGTATCCCTCCTGAGTTTTAATGATACAAATAGCACTGAAGCACCATCATATTCCATATCTTAACTGAAATAGATTCACATAATAATTTTCCAGCACTAAGCATTCAAGTCAAAATTGCTGTCTGCTTTGCCTTGCTCTGCCTTAATGAGCAACAGGAAGTAGCTCAGAGACCTTTAGAAGGAAAGCAGAGAACTTCTTAACATAATAATAGTATCTTAACAATTCGTGTAATGCATTAAGGGCTTGGTTGGTTTTAAGATTCTATCCTTTCTCAAGCTTTCCATGTTCCTTTCTTCTCTTTACATAATGAACCTTTCTCTTATCAGTCACACAGAACCTGAGTGACTTGAAAATTGAAGACCATCCACTTGAATAAATTATTCAGTGTAATAATACCTAATGATACATCCTACATAATCATAGCAAACCTTGCCCCTGAAATCACAGTCCTGAATTCTATTACCCTATATGCTTATCATTTCAGCGGAGCTGACAGATTTACTAGCTTTTAGAAACCATCATTGAACAACAATGTTGACACTAAAATTGTAGGTGTTATTTATCAGCTAAAATATCTGTTATAATCCTAAAAGACAATACTAGAGATTGCTTCTGCTTACATGCACATGGCTGAACTCCACACAGCTTCAAAGACTGACCTGGAGTCCAGCAGCTAGTTAGGGAACTCAGGTACTAATGACATCCTTGAATGAATCCATTTGCAATTTTCAACACAGGCATGGTCATGAATACTCGAAATTAAAAGAAAAAAGCTGAAAGTTTCAATGATTGATTATACACACAGCAAAATCTGCACTTTCTGAGAAGGAAGGTATGAGAAAAATACTGCTTTCACTTAGTTTTCAGAGAATTGATGTGTAATGGTTGGGGTTTGGGAAAGGGATGTAATTAATTATGCACAGCCCTAGGTTCCTGATTGAATGGGCTACCTCAGCTCTCAAAGGTTGCCAGTGATGGATTAAAGCTGCATAGTCATAGCAATGGCCCTTGGAAGTCATTACAGTAGGTGTCAGGTGATGTAAATCACAAGCAAAGAATGCAACCTCCCCCACCACACAAAGATTAGACTTAGCTTTGGAATTGAGTTATTATGTGAAATGCCATCCTATTAAAACCCCAAAAGACAATCCAAATTGTCCTTTAAACCATTGTAAACACAAAACTTCTACACAGGGAATTTATTTATCTGTGATTTTACATATGGGCAATACTCTAGTTGTTCCCCTCTCTGTTCTTTCATAGTAAGGAAAAGGGTAGAGGATGTGCTCAGATTATTATAATCCTGAAGATTGAATGGGCACCTTAGGCCACGTTAAATATATTTTCTCATAGTTCTGAAGCTGAGAACTCAAGATTAAGAACTCATAGGATTTTATTTCTAATGAAACCTCTTTCTTTCTTTCTTTTACCTTCCTTTCTTTCTTGTAGTCATACCCACCTTATCCAACTTTGTCTTCATATACCCCTTCCCAGTATGTGGGTATGTGAGTATGTCCTGGCAGAAAGAAGGGGGTGGAAGAGAAAAGGAAATGGAGACGGTGAAGAAAGAAAAAGAATGGGGTGTTTCTTTTCTAAGACAACCAATCCTACTAAATTATAAATCTGACCTTATGATTTCATTTAACTATAAGAAATTCTTAAAATCATCTCTTATGGAGGGTATCAATACATAAATTTCTGATTTGACATTTAACCCATAGTAGAAATATGAGCTGTGTCAAGATTATTCTGTTCCACAAAAACTTGGTTCTCTCCAAATGGAAATAGTCGCTATGATGTAATAATCAGAATAGGATATAACTTATAGATACCAGTAAAGACAAAGAAAGCCTCTGATTGGGACTCCAGGTTGGCCTATTTCTGGTGTTGGTGTGGCTCCAAGAAGGCCATCATAGCCAGTCCCCCTTACTGCCCTGTACAGAAGGAAGATGAACAAGTCCAGCTCAAAGTCCAGCCTGTCTCTGGCCTTCAAGCAGGAGAACAGAACTGAGAAGCGAGGCAAAGCAGGTCAAGCAAGCAGTCTCTGATGAGTCCTGGGATGGTGCTGGTAGGGAGTCAGGAGCCAGGTGCAGTCACAACCAAAGGGAAGCAAAAATAAGGGTGCCGCCAAAACACGGAAAATTATCACAGTTCAATAGTGAAAACCATGGGGCAGACCCAAGAAACTGGAGAGGAAGATGAGGGTATTTCCCAGGATTCCTCAGAGGAGGAGCACTGACCACAAAGCAGTCCCACCTGCTCTTTGGCCATCAAAAGAGCAGCTTTCCCCTGACTGGAAGCCCAGCTTCCAGGCCCCTCTCCACCCCTACTGCACACTACTGCATCAGCTGCAGGCTCTGTGGCACCCACGGGAGCAGGATTTGGCTCAGTAACTATGTCCTCCTCCTCAATACACAGGCCCTCTCCATTTAGCCTCATGCTGTCCTGTTGCGTACCTGGTCCCCACCAAATAGTCACCAGCTGTATTTATCAGTCACTTCTGCCCCACCTTACCTAGACCCTGAATTAGGCTGGTTAAAGCCCCTTGGATTACAAGAAATTGGAGGTGATGATCTCACCCATCTTGTTCTGATCTGGGACCCAATGCAGTGACAGATGCCCATCCTAAGGATGAGGTCCTATACGCTGGCATTCACCAAAGGCAGATGGCGCACTAACTCATATCCTCACTCCCACTCTAGGCAGCTTCCCTTCCTCTAGTGGGATTTGCACTCCTCCTTTTGGTCCTGCCCCCTACCCCCAAGATTCTGATTCCAACACAAACTGTGTCTGGACAGTTATGTTGGTTTTTTTCCTCAATGTTCATTCTTAGACACCTACCATTGCTGCTGCGACCAGGGCCAAAAGTTCATCCTCCCATGCTTCCTGAATTCTCCCCAAGACACTCTAGGGGAAGGGACCATGGGGTGAATCAGGCTGGTTACCAAACACCCCACATCAGGGAAAATGGGGCCCTGCCCCTTGAATGCTGCAGCACAATGAGAAGGGGGGCCATTTTGATGGGGAAAGGATGTAGGATCATCTTCTCCCCTTGTTCTGTAGGGAAGGAGTGGCCAGTATTTGTCCTACTCTAGAGCACCCCCCCACACCCGCGCGTTTCCTCTTTGCAGTTACTTGAATAAAAAAATACCCTTTTCTGGAAAAAAGACAAAGATAATTGAAAAATGGTAATAAAATTAATAATCTAAATATTCTAGATGTGATGGCTCACTGTAACTATGGACATGATAAATGAAAGGAAATTCTGGATAAACTTGTAATCATCATGTTAAGTAAGCCAGACTCAGACAAATATGGCCTATTTTCTCTTATATGTATATGTTATGTTTAAATTTGAATATATATAGATAGATGTGTGACACGAAAGTAAAAAGGGAATAGGGAGGAGGTGAGTTAAAGTTGAAGGGAAAATAAGAGAATAGTTGAGAAAAAGAAAAAGAAATTTTTTCTTTCAAAGGCAGAATATACATGATGCAAGAGAAGAGGGACATTATTTGGGAAGAGAAAAATTGATGGGTAGAGATAATGGAGAGTGAACGAATAAAGTATAATATCTGTATGACAGTGACAACTTGAAATTTATTATTTTTTTATAACTAATAAACAAAAACCTTCCAGACACATACCTTTAATCTTAGCACTTGGGAGGCAGAAACAGGTGAATGTCTGTGAGTTCAAGAACAGTTTGGTCTACAGAGTGAGTTTTAGAGAAATTCTGTCTTGAAAACTATCAGATTATTAAAAAGCAAAGAATGATGTCAAGTGTGAGAAATCAGAGGAAAGCTTGTGGGAAAACTGGCATCTCAGAATTCCTGATCTCCTTTGTCTGCTGAAATGCATTCTGTTCGGCAGAGTAGGAAAGCATAAGAGATAAAAGGCCATCACCAATTCTGTTCCTTCACCTCATAATTTCCTAAGTCCAAGAGGCTGAATTTGAAATACCAGAAATATGTGTTCATCAAAATTAAACAATACTGCAGTGAAATATGAATTTAGGGCATGAGAATGAAGTCTTGTGTTTTACATAGAAATTTCTATTAACGCTTCATAAACTCCATTCTGCTGTAGTAGGAGACAGTTGGAGACAAAGAAGACATAATTTTTAAAAGACTATTGTTATGCCCTGTTCATCAGATTAAGGAAAGAGCCGAGAAATCTGAAAATAGATGAAGCATTAGTCTTATCTTGCAATCAGACCCCAGAAAAGAGGGAAAAAAAGTATTATTTACCCCTGTATGAACATTTAGCTGAAATGCTATCTTTTTGATACAAATGATCTGAAATGTATTTTCTCCTAAAGAGTAAAACCCTCTTTTTACTTTAATTTTTTCATATTTATTTTATGTATACAAGTGCTCTCTCTGCATGTGTGGCTATGCCAGAAGAGAGAGCTTCAGATTGCTAGATGGTTGTGAGCCATCATGTGGTTGCTGGATGTACTGTTGGAAGCCCCACCTTTCGCTGCCCAGATTCTGCCCCTCAGAAAGCCCCACCAAACATGACTCCTCCCCCAGAAATGCTCAAGACCACTCCCACAGAATATTTAAACTGCATCCTAGAAAACAAACATGGTTTTTCAGTCTTCCTTTTTTTGTCTCCTCTCGGGGGGGGGGGGGGGCAGAAAAATCATTGAGGAACATTTTACCTATTAAACTGGGGATTTTTCTAATTTGGTCTCATTTGGAGTGGTTTATCAGTGTACAAAAACTTTTCATGTAGAGGTTCCACTAAGGTGGCTGATTTTCCCCCACCTGCCTGCGGCCGTGTGGTGGGAAAACGCCCTTCTCCCTGACACCTGCTCTCCACCAGACTAAGATTGGCTTTCTACTGGGTTAGTTGTCTTTTCCAAATTACTGCCTTAGGGGCTCAGGGCCTCATCCAATTTTGGGGGTATCCTGTCAAAGACGAAGCTGGCCAGGTCCCCACCTGTTTCTGGAACAAGGACTTGCCTTTGTTCTGTGAGATCCCTTCACAAGATGTTCTTTTGAAACAAATGTCCCACCACCACCACTACTGTAAGGATTTTCAGCACAGAGCCCAACATGGTGCTGGCAGAACACGCTGCTTGCAGTGGGCATGGCCCTAGGTGTAGCTATGTAAATCTGTGTCCACCTGTTCTTTTAAAAGGAGACGCCTGGCGGCAGTCTCTCTCTCTCTCTCTCTCTCTCCCTCTCTCCCTCCCTCCCTCCCTCTCCTGCTTCTCTGCACCTGTACTCAACTGGTAACTCTCATGAATAAATTCTTATTAGCCCTGGTAGTGTGTGTGTGTCTGATCTCATGCATGAAACCAACACTCTGGTGCCATGATTTGGATAGGCTTTCTTCTGGGCTTAGATGCACATAAGCACTAGGAGATCCTAATCCAGGGCTCACTTCCATACCACCTTCCATCTGCCTGGTTGCAGTAGCATGTTCGAACACCACTGGCCTAGATTGGTAAATTTTCCCTTTCCAGTTGCCATAAATGCAAACTGTCTCCAGAAAAAAAAAAATGGTTAATCATCCAGCTTTCCTCGTGGAGGATCACTCCCAGCCACCATCTTCACTGGTCCCAGCTGTTCCTTCTTACTTGACACTCATTTCTGGCCTCCCCTGCTACTGAAGCCCAGACTGGATCCTTGGATCCTCCTCCCAGATTCTGTCTCCAGGGCTTTGCCCTAACACTTACTTTAGGTGCTGACGAGTTCCTATGGTAATTTTTAGGGGTGGCATGTGTTGGTTCAGGCTTTTCCCTGAAGCCTATTCTGGATGCTGATGCATGTCTAGGGATAGCTAGTGTGGTTTTTATGCCCATCCTCATAGTGGCTTGTGTTGTTTTGGACATTGTCCCAATGCCTACTCTCAGGGTTGACAAGTATTCTTAACGGTAGTTTGTGTTGTTTTCCCAGGACCACTCGTTGGCTGGGTGATGACCCAGATTTGGGGATAGAATCCCTCCCTTCTCGGCCTTAGTAATAAAAAAAAATGAGCCAGGAAAAATGTCTCTCCATCCTCACCTCTAGGATGTGTTCTTGAGATTCTCAAGCCGCTTAGCCTTTTTTGCCTTACCTAGACGCCACCAAGCTTATCTGTTATTGCACAAAGAAATGGCCTAAGGACCCCTTAGATAACTCAAAAATAGCCACCTATCAGCTCGCTAGCCCCCGATGTTTTATAAAAGCTAACTTTTCCAAGTATATGGGCAGATGGAAAGAGTTTCCCTATGTCTTTCCGTATCTTAGCTCTCAGCTCTAAACCTTCTCTTCCAGCTCCCCATTTCTCTTCCAGTTTCCTGTTGGTAGAAAATGTCCCTATTTCTTTTCATATCTCAGCTCTAAACCTTTTCCTAGTGTTCTGTTCTTCCACCATCTATGACCAGATCCTTCTGTGGACCCTCCACATTTCAAATCTCAATGCTTACTTGCAAGTCTTTCAACCTCTTCCTTTCCAAAACCTCCAAACCTGGTGCCTACATTTAACCCACCAGTCATTTGCTCTAGAGCTCCTAAGGATCCTGATCCAGTTTTCCCTCTGTTTATACCCTGTTTCCTCTGTCAAAAATTTCTCAGGTGGCAAAAATTATGCTCTTGAGTAAAGGCAAGTTTTTTAAAAAAGCCAAAACTCATACAGATGAAGTTCAGACAAATATAACATACCCCAAGAGCCAAGGCTGTTTCAGATGTAGATCCCCATTAAAATTACAATACACCAAGGTAGGTCTTAGTCAGGGACAATTTTATAACCTGCTTAATGGCAAGTCTGCTTAGAGCTGCTCTAAAGCCTGACTTTCTTTTAAAAAATGCAAAAAGTACAAGATAAACAAAAAAATCCATCCTGTTTTTAAATGTGTCACAAATGTGCTCTCACAATATACTAACTTAGATCCTAAGAGCACTGAGACACATTTTTACCCAGAACTATCCCAACATCAGAGCTAAATTTAGATCTTGAGAGGGCACTAATGACGCCACAGGCAGAAGTCTTAGTACTAGCTTTTAAGGTGTATCACAGGAGAGATGAAAAAACACACCAAAAAAGATACCTCCTACTAGCAAAAGCTATCTCATCAGCTCCTCACCTCCTCCTGTGGTGAGAAGACCTAGACTTCCTGTGTGTGCTTTAAGTGTGGCCAGCTTAGCCATTAGCCTTGCTCTTGCCTGACCTCGTGGAGGCTGTTTAGGCCTTGTCCTGGGTGCCATTAAGGGAAATGCTGCTCTAAGTGAGTGTTCCCAACCCCATGTGGCAGGAGGACATTACACACAGACCATTCCCTGGCTGATCTCCTAGGCCTGCCTGGCTGTGGGCAATTGATGCTGCCATGGCTGCCACAATGCCACACTGTCACATGAAAAGGGAGCTTTGGGTAGTCATATAGTATCAGGGCAGTCCATTTCCTTCCTCGTGGACACCAGGGCCGCATACTCTTTCCTATAGGAGTTTGGAGGTTCTACCTCTCTTTCTAGCCTCTCCATTGTTGGGGTAGGAGGTAAACAATTCTGGCCTCATCAGCCACTGCCACATGTTCAGAGATATCCCTATCACCCACTCATTTTTGGTCAAGTTACCATTTACCTGAATCCATACTCTGCCAGCCGCTCTAGCCTCTTCCTTGTTTCTCTTGCTATCTGCTCAACCTGTCAGCTCCAGATCCCCATACCCTCTTTCAGCCTTCCAGGTGGACTCCCAAGTAAAAACACCCAAAATCCTTGTGTTGCTAGACACATTTCTTTCAAATTCTGAGTTTTCCATTCCAGCCTGCCTCTCAGAGCTGAAGTTGAGACAGTTACCAGAAACATAAAATGCTCTGAGGTATTTTGCCTCACACCTCCCCCCCCCACAGACTAACCCACAAGCCACTGCTTCTAGAAAATTAAAAAACCCAGAAGCAATCTTACCATCAGAAAACAGTTGACTGTCACCCCTTAGGACTAGAGAAGGGAACCAGGAGCCATTTTTAGAGCTGATAACAGATAAAACAGAGACCATCCCCCGACACACACCAAGAAACAGAAGAAGGAATCAGAAGCCTTTTTAATCTCAACAATGGGTAAACAAAAAACATGCGACATTTTAACCCCTTCTCATCCCCAGACCTAGCAGAGTACCTCCACTATATTATCTAAATTCTGTTACTTCCCAAGATCCTCTTACTAACTCATAGGTTTTTTTCTGAGCTCCAGAAAATACCTTAAACTCACTCAAGACTGCAGGAAATGAGTCGCAAAACCCAGCAGAACAGCTGTCAGAGAATACAGCTCTCGTCGTCCAAAAAGACAAACTTCGCCCTTAGGCCATCTTGAAGCAGCCATAAGAGATCTGTCAACCCTGTTCTGGTCCAATTTAATTTCCCCCTTCTTCTCCTCCTACATAAACCCAGCTTTCTTTCTATAATAAACATAAGGGTGAGATGTAAAGATTCCTGGCATGTAGCAGCCACCTGTTAAACCCAACATGGTGCCAGGTGAGATACAAGTTCCTGGCATGATCTTTAACTACAGGCAGTTAGAGAGAATCTTGAATAAGTCAAGATTTAAGCACAAGCCTGTCTATAATCAGGTTCAAGGTCATTTTTACTTAAACCAGAGTAAGCTGCTGGATTACTGCAAATCAAAAGACATTGTTCTGGTTGCCTATGGTGCTCTGGGAACCCAGTGATATAACGAATGGGTGGACCAGAACTCTCCAGTTCTCTTGAATGATCCAGTTCTTTGTGATATGGCCAAACAGAGCAAGTGAAGTCCTTCTCTAATTGTACTTCAATATCAAATTCAGTGTGGGGTTATGCCCCTGGCCCAGAGTTTCAAAGAAAATGAGAAAGAGAATTTGCAAGTTTTTGAATTCCAATTGTCTCCCAAAGATATAAAAACCCTAGATGGCCTGAACAAAAATTTTCAATATCTTCCAGCTCATATATTGTCTGACTACCCTGAATATCCACTTTCTGAGGAATATTAACATGGAGACCTAGTCAGGACCCTCCCTGAAATCACTGTGTGCAGACAATGATGTTGATGATAGGACTCAAGAAGCTGTTTGGTGGATATCTCTTTTCTGGTCAATCTAGGTTGCTTAGCAGCTCTCACATTCAGTTGAAGTTCCAGCTATTGATCTTAAAGAAAAGAGATTTGATTTTCATGATGCTTGGAAATAAATGTAAAAAATTTTCCTCAAAAAAACTTTTCCTGGCATGTAGCAGCCACATGGTAAAGTCAACATGGCACCAGCAGTACATGCTGCTTGCAGAGGGCACACCCCTAGACGTGGCTATGTAAATCCATGCCCACCTGTTCTCTTAAAAAGAGATACCATGTGGCAGTCTCTCTCTCTTCTGCTTCTCTGCTGCTATACTCACCTGCCAACTCTCCTGAATAAACTCTTATGTGGCCCTGGTAGTGTACATGTCTGATCTCACATTCGAAACCAACAACTACCCCCTTTGGTCCTAAAGCCTACCACAGTGGAGCCATTTTGCTAGGCCTCAGTTTCCAGCAGACTTGTGAGATGGTCACTTGCAATTCAAAGCCGGATCCACAAACACCCCTGGGTTACCTTTTACAAAATCTACTCAAATTGGAGCTATCTGATACCATCTATCCTGAATGCTTGATTTCTCTGAGCATTAAGGTCTAGCCACAATATGTTCTGAAGGTGGTCCTCAGATTGAACTGGAGATCTTTCATGAACTTGAAAATTTTTGTCCTCTTGGAGATAATGAGAGAGAATTGCCCTACATCCATGGTTCTTGAGTTCTGTATTCCTGCCCTCACTACAACAGGCAGTGTTTCACAGCACTTGTATTATTGGCTAGGGTAATGGCACCTCCAGATTCCTGCTTATCTGGGAATTCGGACCCTGATCATGCTGCCAGAGATACTAGCTCCTCCTCCCTTCTCCCAACCTTATCCACTCACCTCCTTCTATACTGTCACAAGTTCCATTCAGTGGCTAACATTCCTCACATTCTTCCCTCTATCCACCCTCTCCTTTTTACCTTCCCCTCTCCTCCCCCCAAACCTCCTAACCCCAATGCCTCAGCCTACATATTGGTCCCCTTCTACACACTGCCAAATCTTCCTCTTTTTCTTCTCTTACATAGTCTCACCAGACTCCTGCCCTCCTCTGCCCCCTCCAAGAGGTATCTGGAGTCAAGTCCATGCTCCCTGCTTCCTTCAGGACCTCTCAAAAATAGAAAAGTAGTAGGGTTCCTTCTTTGCTAATCCTGTTTATATCAAGGAGTTTCTTCATCTGCTCCAGGCCTATGATCTAACCTGGCATAACCTTTATGTGATCCAGGTCTCCACTCTCACTCTCTAGGAGCGAGGTCAAGTTCATATAGCAGCTAGATACACTCCTCCAATTTGTAGATGATCTGGTCTATAGTCTCACCTTGCCTCTGTCCCAACAGTCCACTTCTTCACTCCTAAACTACCTCAGTTCCCTAGGATATCATGCTTTCCCATCTAAGGCTTAGCTGTGCTCTCCCAATGTGATATATTTGGGTATTAAATTCAGCCCAGGATTTAAGACCCTCACCTCTGACAGGGTCCAAGCCCTACAGGAATTACAGCAGGCAGGGTTCTCTCATTTCTGGGCTTGGTGGGATTCTTCCATTACCAGGTCCCTAACTTTGCCAATATAGTCAAGCCCCTATAATAAGCAGTGAGAGAGAACTCCCAAGGGATCTCTCACTGACTCAGCCACTGTTCACAGCCACTTATCTTTACTGCAAAATGTCCTTCTAACAACCTCCTCCTCAAGTCCTTGATCTTCCAGAGAATGGCCACTGGGGTTCTAGTCCAACCAGTTGGGCCTTCAAACTCAGCCATCACATTCCTATCCAAACAACTAGATCCCATCTTCTGCAGATAGCAACCATGCTTGAAAGCCTAGCAGCACAGCTGAACTCACAAGCAGCAGGCTCTTGAGATCCCTGTTATAGTCAGTTACCGTATACTTCACCCACCAGCCTTAGACCTTCTGAGTCCTTCTTCTCTCTCCTACTTTGGGCCCTCAGGAGTCCAAGTCTTTCACTTACTGCTTCAAGAAAACCCTCACATTACCTTGGCCTCCAGTCCTGCCCTAAACCCTGCAACCCTCCTTCCTGTCCCCTCCCCATCTGGTACTGCCTTTTATTCCTGCTCAGAGGCTCTAGAGGCCTTATGCTCACGCAGGCCTGGTCTCCTAGACCAACCCCCAATTTAGCCTGTGTTGATACAAGTTCTTTTATAGACAGATCAGGGAACCACCAGGCAGCATATGCAATGGTCACTTCCACTAAAACAGTTGAAGTGACCTGCCTGCCAATGGGAAAGTCTTTGCAAAAGGCTGAACTAATTGCCTGGACTAGAGCACACCAGACAGCCAAGGGTCAATGGGCTTCCTTACTACCAGGGGCCCTACACAACTCCTCCCTGAGAGATGCTCTAGACCATTCCCCTAGGGTACTTAAACTGTACCCCAGAAAACAAACATAGTTTTTTGATATCCTTTTCCTGTCTCCTCCCTATGGGGCTGGAAAAATCATCCAAGAATGCTTTACCCATTAAAACTGGGTGCTTTTTTTTTTCTAATTTGGTCTAATGAGGATTGTTGCACTGGTAGAGAAGCTTCTTGGGGTGAAGAAACTTTTCACTGAGAATTAAACTCAGGACTTCTGGAAATGTAGCCAGTACTCTTAACTGTTCAATGATCTCTCCAGCCCCAAGTAAAAACTTCTTATGGTTACTTGGAACACTTAACACTTGTAGATTGTGACTTTACTTATGGTTACAACAAAAATAATGTTTTAAAATTTATCTCAAGGGCCAATAATAGAACTCAATGAATAAAGGCCTTTGCCACCATACTTGATGACCTAAATTCCATCTCTGAGACCAACATGATGGAGAAGTGACTTCCCCATGTTGTTACCTAATCTCTACAGGGACACCATGGCATACACCCACAAATATACAATTTTTGGTTGTGAGCCCAGCCTTTTAACAATTGAGCCATCTTTCCAGCCCTAAATATGTAATTTTTAAAAGTAAAATATATTAGCACAATCTAATTGGAAAGGCAGGTCAGGCCTACACTTGCAAATAGCCCTTGTTAGCCTATCCTGTTTGGATCTACTACAAAAAGTAACTCACAACACTGTAAAACTCACACAGAAGGGTCCCCACCATCTACCTTCCCAGGAAAAAAATTGTGACCAGTTTTGTTTTTCCCCTTTGGTTTGTTTTCCTCTGTGTTTTCTTTTAGTCTGTTTTCCCTTGCAGTTATTTGATACATATCTTCATTACAAATGCTTTTACTCTTTCATATCTAGCTTCTTTTTTCCTTATCTGACTTTCCCTTTTTATTATTTACTAATGTTTTTATTCTTCCTGCAATTTATTTTGCATTTTGAGGGGCAGTATCTCATATAGCCACACCGTCTTTGAACTTACTAAGTCACAGCCAAGGATGGCCTTGAACTTCTGATCCTTCACTCACTAGCCATGTGAAGAGGTTATAGTCATAAACCACCAGGCCTGGTTTTATACATTGCTAGAGAACACTTAAAATCAAACCATGGTTTTCACATATACTAGGCAAACACTCTACCAACTATATTATATCCCAACTCCATTACTTAACACTTTTAACCCTATTAATATGTAAATTCCTAGTTATAATGAATATTTTTCCATCCTTATTGTAATTTTTATTTTCAAATGTTTTCTACTATACTTAAATATCCATTTGCTTTTGAGTTATTACTGAAATATGCTTTGTCTTCTGAATGGCAGTCAGTATAGAGTCCTCAAGAAAAAAATACTGCTCGGAGAAAAACCCAACATTAATTCAAAAGACATCTTTGACAACACACACACACACACACACACACACACACACACACACACACACACACAAAATAAGAATAAAAAAGCAATATACTTCCTCTAAAGTTTCCTAAATCTTCAGTATCATTTAAAGATAATGTAATAATTGAAATACGAGATGAAAAATTTCACATTCCAATTTAATAAATGATCAACATTCTCAAAAAGGAGGTATGTTGTTATACATAGTAAGAATGTGACTTTAGTATTTAAAAAATAAACTAACTAAAGATATTAGAATTCTAAAAAAATGGAAATATTTAAAAATGAAAAGGCCATTGCTTTCCTTCGGTTTCACTAAAATCATGTATAGAAATAGACCAATAAATGAAAAATTTAAAACTCTGTGGGAAAGTGAAATAGTGTAGAACTAGCAGAAGAAAACAAGAGGGACTGAGGAAAAGTTAAGAAATTGTTACAATTCAATAGTAATAAAGGAAAGAGCAATTATGACCACAAATTTCAAGAACTGAGACATGATCAAAACACCAGACTTGAAGTTTAGTGGGTAGAAGAAAGAACTGAGATGGAAACCAAAAGCACAGAAAGCCCTATGCAACAAAATTATAAAGGAAAATTCTAAGATCAATAAGAATGTCCAAACATCCCACTTTAAGGGGCATTTAGAACCCCAAACAGTCATGACTAGAAAGGAAAGGAACCTTTCTATATCGTGTGTATGTGTATGTGTGTGTGTGTGTGTGCACGCGCGTGCGCACAGATAAAGATATATAGTTAAAATGCAAACAGTACAGAAAAAGAATATTAAAAGCTACAAGACAGAAGCATGCTAACTGTTTTACTTCCCTCATTCCCTTCTAAATCTGACATGCTCTTTTCTGTTACTTCCAAAATTACAATCTGCATATGCTTTCATAGGTTGTAAAGTAAGAAATTGCATCGGAAATTCTACAGGTAAAAAAATGTCCATTGTGGTCTCAAAATGGTGCTCAGTAAAATGAGCCCCACAATTTTAGGACTATATTCCCTGAATATGATACAAAACCCTTAGTCATGTAGATAGGAACTTAGGTATTACAGAGGATTGCACAAATTCTATTTGGTATTATAATAAAAACCCGAAGCTAGATATTGAGGAAAAGCTGAAATATCAGATAGATACCATGATTACTTCTGATCCAGCCAACTCCTCAGGCCTGTTTACAGGAATCCTCTGACTCCAAACCTCTGTCCTCAGCCTAAAAGGGTAGTGTCAGGTGAAGGGAAAAAGTCTTGCCTCCTTTAGCCTTATCTTTCTTCCCTTGCCCAGCTATCTCACTTCCTGCTTCAACTTTCCTAGTGCTAGAGTTAAAGGCACATGTTTCCCAAGTACTTGGAACAGAATTGTGGGATTACAAGTAGGTGTATACCACCACTGTCTGGCTCTCTTATGCCTTGAGCTCACAATCTCTGTCTCCTACATTAATCAGTGGGATGAATGAGATTAAAGGAGTAGGTCACAACTCCCTTTGCTTCATGGCTTGGCTTTGATGGTGGCTCTATCCTCACACTAACTTCATTAAATATACAATATATCACCACAGTCCAAGAGATCCAGTATATGACTACTGTAAAGATTCTAAATGACAAAAGAAAATGAAAGAAAAGGGGGACATACAGTTTTGAATGTAGAGTTCTGTATCTAATATCAACTAAATATAAAGGCCAAATAAAAATACATTCAGTCAACAAACTCAGAAACCTAGTCTTACATATGTACCTAATAATTTACTACAAAAGGAAAATTAATAAATTAAAACCATACTTAGTAATCTTTAAAAATGAAAAGTCAAAAGCATATTCTACAGGAGGCAGAATTGGGAAGAACAAGGGAAAGAAATAAGTCCTAAACTAATGTCCTTGTCAATACATGGAGTCTTAACCGAAGACCACATATAGGTTGTAACTTAGTGGCTTAAGTTGCTAAGGCAGGTAGAATAAATAACAAGTTTTGACAGAAGAAATGACATCACTGTGTTATTATTACAGAAAATAATAGATAAGCTATGTAAAATCTATATAACAGTTATTAAGACAACATACATATCCAGGGAATAATAACAAGAACTAAAAATAGGTCATAGGATGGCTAAAACAGAGAGCCGTTAGAGAAGAGGCTATTGATCTTTGTCACTGACCCATTGTATACTTCAAATCTGTCTTTTTTTTTTTCTACTATGCTAGGAAATTCTAGGTCCACCTATATTTGTTAATATGTCTAAATAAGTTTCCATCTCTTTATTACTAAGGTCTCCAGGAAACCTGCTATTCATCAGACCCTCCCCAGTCTAGTATTTCTGTATTTTCCTGGGTGTTTTCAGGATGTAGTCTTTGCAAGTGCTCATAGACTGCCTAATAAAATTCTTTCCCCTTGAACATTTAATTACTCTAATTTTCCAGTTGATCTGACATGCTCAATGTGAATTGTATAACTTTCTCATATAAAAGTCAGAATGTTGATGATCTGATTTATTTTTCATACTTTCTAAAATCAGCTCATTTTCCTTCACTGAAAATTGTGTTAGGATGTTATTTAATTATTATCAACTGACATATGTAAGCTCCAGGGTGACTATAAAGCTATTTTCAATCTAATAGCTTTTAAATGTCTTTATTTCATGTTGATAAAATTCTCCTTGTTAGAAAAAAAGCTCCCAGAATTAATATACTCATCTGGATATTCTGGTATAAGCTTGAGGCCTTGGTTATACTAATCTTCACTATAAAATTAAATCATTTTGGATTAAAAACTAAGCCATATACCTCAACATGAGTAAATGAATATTTGAATGCTGAATAAATGCCTGGGGACAATTTTACAAGAGCTTCTGAAATGCTTTCCATGGAGTCTTATAATAAGAAACATTTTAAATATGATTTCTTTGGAAGAATTTGTTTGCAGTTCCATTCTCATAGATTCCTTATATGTAGTATTATCTCTACCATCTCCTGCTGTCCAGCAACAGTAACTTGACCCAATATTTTATTGAAAAAAATCTGCACTTTTAAGTTTAGATGTAGCCTAGTAATAACTTAAAAATTATGCAATAGCCCCAAATGACTAACCTACTTTTCCAGTACCAAATGAAACACATGGTAGTGTCCTCACTGCAATAAACAGATAATAATCTTCCTGACTTTACATGCCTACCAGAAGTTTTTGCTCCTTTTGGAATCATACTTTCTCCTATTTCAGATCATTGTCCTGCCTTATCATCTGTCTGGCCTTTTGCAGTATCTTCACTGCTTATTAATACAACTTGAGTAATAGAAGGGTCTCTGGGGATTGTACAGCTAGAAAACTTAAACTGTACCTGGTAGTGTTGGTAGTGTGTTCTTGCAATTGCATACATGGGAACCTGTGGTAGGTGTTATTACTTAGGCCCAGTTATTACTGAAGATGAGGTTAGGCATGAGATTCCACCTCAAAAAAATAAATGCAAGAACATTCATTTTATGTTACAACAAGACCTGAAAATGTAAATCAACACCTCAAAGTTATCTATCTGCTAAGTAAAAACTGGTACTGCCTTTGAATCTGCCTTCTAAATATTTATTTTTATATATTAGTACAGCTTTGATTTGCAAGGTTTGTTTTGCAGTGGTTACTCCACAGGCTCTTAACTGTTCAAATTGCTGAGAATAAATTATACTTGAATCATCACCCATAAATTGATTATCTATTAACACCCCTCTGAGTCTCAGAAACATTGTGAAAGAGTGGTTTGTAGTGAGATTCAGACATTATTTAGAGAGCCTTAATAGCCTCTAAAAATAAAGACCCCCTACTGGGTGTAGGCAAAAAATATGAAGAGTCAAAAACACTGAGTCCAGTGATATGTTCATTCCTATACTCTAAACAGTAGATCAGAGCTGGCATGAGATTGTTCTTCTCTCCAAAAATCATCCTTAAGTTTAATATATATCATAAATATATACCCCTAAATAAATACTACTCTTTCATACAATACATTACAAACAAATTTACTACTATAAATGTAGTGAGATTATGTTGTTACACTGTAAATAATTGTTCTGATTACTGGTTTAATTAAAACGTTGATTGACAAAGGACAGGCAAAATGTGAAAGACTCTAAAAACAAAACAAAACAAAAAATCCCAAAACAGAAACACTAAAAAGATGCCAAAACTCCAACAAATACAAAAACCCCAACCATACTACTCTTTTTTAATTTTTTTTAAATTCCAAGCCACATGACTAAACAAAATAAAAATCATAAATTAAATTAAAAATTAAAATTTAGTAATATGTCTAAGCCTTATTAGGCCAATCAACATAAAATTAATATAAACATTTGCATATTTCTATAAATCTACAAATCTAAACTACAGGTCAAACAGGCCAAAAACTTCATAATACAGTGGTTAGGAAGAATCGCTTTCCAATCAGAATGACAAAGACGGACAAAACAACCAACAACAAATGCTGGTGAGGATGTCTGTGGAGGGGAAGAAACTGCATTCCCTCTCAGTGGGGATGCAAAGACATCAAGACACTCAAAAATCAATATGGAAAACCCTCAAAAACCTAAAAAAAAATTCTCATATAACCTATATATTCCCTTGCATGTGCCAAAAGACTCGCCATCCAGCTCCACAGATACTTGCTCAGCCCTGTTCTTCAAAAATACAGTCCAAATAGGTAGGAAATGGAAACAATTTAAACATTTCTCAACTGAAGAATGAATGCGTGATGAGAATGTGGCACAAATGCACTATGGAATACTATCAAATAAAAACAAAATCATGAAATTTACAGGAAATGTATGAAATTTTTAAAGATCACATTGAATGAAGTAACTCAGACCCAGAAAGACAAATGTACTATATTCTCTCTTATTGGTGACTCCTAACTCCGAATTTTCTGATGTTGAATACATAGCCTATAGCAATAATAAAAATCAGAAATGCAAAATTTTCAGGATAGGGGGTTTGAGGAGAAATAGAGAGGGGAATAACAGTGTATAAGTAATCTGATCAGGCAAATAGGAAAGGGGATCTCCTAGGAAGGGGGAATGAAGTAAAACAGAAAAATGTAAAAGGATAGTAAAGGAAAATGTCAGGATACAAGTGACCTAATAGGGAAAATATCCTTCACTACTAACACAAGGCTTGGGTTGGGTGAAACAATATCCTGTAACTGGTATGTGAAAAAAAGATTGTTTTAAAGTGAGAAGACTGGGAATGTTATCTCAGACAGTACATCTGTTGCATTCCTGAGGACCTAGGATCCAATTCTAGCACTTCATAAACTGGGCATTATGGCAAATATCCATGATCCTAGCACTCAGAAGCAGAGGCAGGAAAATCAGAAGTTCGAGTTCTTCCTTGACTACAAGCTATATGGCAAGTTCGAAGTCAGTCTGTGATAATAAAGAAAAAGTTATAAAGGAGAGAATGGAGAAAGAACAGAGGAAGAATGAGGGAGAGAAGGAATAAAAGAACAGTAGTGTTAGTTGAGACTATTATGTAGCAAATACATAATGACTGATAAATGCATGCGACTTTCCAGTTTGGTCCTTTGGTGAGGATTTTGGATCTTATCTGATCTCAAAGATTAGATTAAGTTTAAAGAGGCCATGAATTTGAAGGAGAGTGTCAAAGGGTATATGAGAAGGTTTAGAGGGAGGATAGGGAAGAGAGAGATGTGGGATTGAGGCATAATTTAGGGAGCCTTTGTAGCTCCTGAGAATCAAGACCCCTACGGGGTATGGCCAGAATTGATTGGGACCTGGAGAACACCTACTTCTGTCCCTATTTTGCTCCTGCATTCTAGGGGAGGAGATCGATCCTTCCTTCATTGTGAGACATTCCACTCTCCAAAAATTGTCTTAAAGTTCGATTATATGAGTATTCATATATCCCACAATAAATATTAATCCTTATACAATATATTACAAATAAATATTACTGCAATATCTAACTCCACATAAACTTAATTTTACAAGCTAGCTCCTTGGCCAAGTAAGGCTGAAATAAAGCTGCAGCTTCAAAGACTTAGGCTTACATTTATACCACAGCTGGAGCACCTCACAACTTCTATAGTTTCCCTAGTCGTCAATCTCCACTCAAAGCCTGCCCCAGTCCCTCAGTAGCTACCGTTTCAATTAAAATACAAACTCAAAAATAAAAAGAATTAAGAAAAGATTTTTTTGCATGCACATGAGAATATATGTGAACATATGAACATGTGAGCTCAAGGGCTTACAGAGAATTGAGACATCAGATATTGAGGGAACTGGAGTTACAGATGGTTGTGAAGCATCTGACATAGGTACTGGGTGCCTCCACAGAGGAACTTGGGTCCTCTGCCAGACCAGTATGTAGTGGGATTATGCTGGTAATGTCGTAATATTTTTGCACCGCCTATGGGTTTAATAGAAAGCTCACTGGCCAAAGGCAAACAGGAAGTATGGGTGGGGCTACCAGGCTAAGAAAACTGAGTAAAGGAAGAACAGAGACAGATGCCAGAGAGCCACCAGAGAGAACAAGGAGATACAACAAGAAGAAGGCAGAAGACACAGGAAAGAAGTTGAAAGGCTGCTCTGAGAAACGAGCTCCACGGCTCATTTAGATTGGGTTAGATGGAGAGCAAGCGTTAGCACATTATATGTCTGGGCCATTGATCAATCAGCGTAAAAATATGTCTGTGTGTGATTATTATAGGCAAAGCAGGGCCCAAAGTGAGACTAAACCTTTGGTCCAGGCCTGGAAAGTACAGGCCAGAACCATTTACAACACTAGTACATGCTCTTAACTGTAAAACCATCCTTCCTGCCTCTCTTCTTCTAAAAAAGATTTTACTATTATTATTTTCTAAGAATCAAGTAACTCTAAGTTTTATCAGATCTAAGGCCTTTGTCATGTGTATAAAGTTTCTGTCCTATGTACCACCACATTAGCTTTTTTACCAAATTGTACATACAAAAGTTGAAGGAATCTTATTGGTCCATCTGGCTAATGTCCCATTCTCTTTAAAAGATACCTTCTCACAGCATGTTGAACAGCCCACGAATACAAACTGGTCTGAATTGGACAATTAGAACAAACAGCCTACTTGGTTTATAACTATTCACACATTGCTTTACAAAATGATTTTGAATACAGTCTTTGGAAAAACAACTTTAAACATTATGTTGTTGATTTT
This sequence comes from Sigmodon hispidus, assembly GCA_004025045.1. Taxonomy (NCBI): domain Eukaryota; kingdom Metazoa; phylum Chordata; class Mammalia; order Rodentia; family Cricetidae; genus Sigmodon; species Sigmodon hispidus. The sequence continues at coordinate 77,641 of PVIH01008553.1, forward strand.
CACAGAATCCTTTCAAAACTAAAATTAATAATTCAAAGGAAAAGATTTCAAAGAAGTTGTAATTAGCAAGGGTGATATTTTATTGCAAGTAGTATAGAAATCAGTGTATAATAATATTTAAACTAATTACAGCTTTTAGTGAAAAATCTGAGATGGAAAACTTTTTAAAATAGAAATTTAACAGCTCATTCACAGAGTAAACACTGACTTTCCAATTCACTCTCTTTACTGATTTTAATACAGAAGCTAAATAATGAGTTACTAAAAGTCTGCAATCTATTCTGTAAATATAATAGAATAAATGCTTATTTGTGAGTTAATAAAGGAATGATACCTATCCAAAGCTTCTTCATGGGATCCTTAGAAATACTTCCCCCAAAGACGTCTGATGGTTGCATTTCTTTCCTGTCTCAGACACCGAATCTCCCAACTTCACAGAAAATATGTTTGAGATCCTTGTTTGGTGTCTATACCTAACATCAACACTTCAGAGTGTTGATATAAAAATATTAGGTCCAGCCAGCCTCAAGAGTAATGCTACTACTCTATACTTTCTAATTATATGCCTATAAAACATGATTATTAAATAAACCCCAAAGCTTCTAGATGGTTAAACTCAAACTGGATTCAACTATGCATATTCACATGACTCCATTTTATCTCTAGTGCTTCAAGCCTAACCCTAATCCACCTCTGAAAATAGGCACTTAAAACACTATAAATATTCAAATTCTAGGCAGATGCCTAAGTCTTTTTTTTAACAAATGAATTTCCCAAGTAGCATATATCAACTACTCTAAGTAATGCTAGCATTAGCCACTCAATCCATAACATTTCTTCCCAAATACTGTCCTAGTTATAATATAAGGTGTGGGCAAATTCTTGACCGAGTGCTGATCTCTAGCCTTTTTGACTATGGATAAATAATTTAAAATCACTATGATTCTTTGTATTCCTTCACGTGAAACTCAAGTTACTTTTCTGCCCTGGTTAGACTATTTCTGAGTTTCATGTTCTCTGGAAAGGAAAAGTGTATGGCAAAATGAAACTAGTGATAAGTAGCAGGAGACAAAGACCACTGTCAACTAAGTCACAATCTGATGCCTTGTTCACAAAATTTCCATTTCTTCATTTATACTGAGCCCCCTCTTGGTCTTAATGGTATGAGAGTTAGCACTAATAGGGATTAGGAGAGAAACCCTTGAATGTGGCCTTAACTTGTTATATAAGGCATTTCATATGAAAGAAAACATGTGTTAATTTCTAAACTTTAATGATAGTGCTTCTTTGCAGGAATACACCTTTATCCTTTATGTGTCGCCACCTGCCCCCATTTTCAGAGTATATCAGAAGAGTATGCAAAAAACCGTGGAGGGATCAAACATAACTATACACAGGTATAATATACTTTTAAAAGATCTGCAAGAAAACCTAAGAAACTTGAATGAAATAGCTGGCCCATTTACATACTTAGGAAAACACATATTATGTGGCATAATAAATACCTTACAAAGTAAAGTTAGCCTTGAAATATATGTACTAGCATCTTTCATCAAATATTTCTATTATCAGTTCCTCTTGGAAGGAGTAGCAAAATTTAATGCAAAATTAATCCTGAGCCTTTAACATAAAACATTTTAAGCAAATGCAGAGATTTACAACCTAAGTATAGAAACATTCTTTATTCTTTTAGACTCTGAGAGCCTAAAAGCCAAAAAATAATTTTCTACTCATAATAGCAGTATATCTAGTATATTAGCAGAACAAAATAAAAAAGAACATCATTATACTGTCAGTTTGTATAGCCATGTATGGATATCTGTAATATCTATACTATGGTGTGGGATGGCGTTATGACAACCTGACACACACAAGGGTCATCTGGGAAGGAGGGAACTTGGTTGAGAAAATGTCTCCATCAAATAAGCCTGCTGGCAAGCCTGTGGGGGCAGTTTTTTGAATTTATGATTTATGTGGGAGGGTCTGGACCATTATAATCAGTGGTCATGAGTTGTATATTAAAAAGCATACTGAGCAATCCATGGAGAGCAAGCCAGTAAGCAGCCTTATTACATATTTTCTACTTCAACACCTGCCCTGAATTCCCTCAAAGATGGAGTGGAACCTTCAAGGCAAAATAAAACCTTTCCTCATTTTTTGGTCTGTGTTTTATCACAGCAATAGAAAAGCAGACAAGTGTCACAGACAAGTCACACTAGAGCTAAAAAAAAAATGGCAAGTCTGGCTGCAGACCAGACTCTGAACATTAGGTCCACAGTAGGCCCCTGAAACAGAAGTGCGGCTGAAAATGTCCCAAATGACAGCCTGGATTCACCTCAGGCTAGACTGTGACCAGAAAAAAAAGAAAGATTCCTATCAGGTACACAAAAACCTAAACTCAGCAGTCCTCAGAAATCTCCTGAGTCAGGTTTGTATTTCTCAGGAAAAGTCATTACTTCTCTCATCCGCCTCCAATGGTCAACTGCCTCAAGGCAAAGGGCACCCAGCTCCTGATTAACCCAGTCAGGTACATGTGGTGATGTATTTTACATTTAATAAATTCAGCCTGGAATATCAGAAAACAGAATCACCCACAGTCAAACCATAAAGGTCAAAGTGGTGGCCCATACCTTTAATCCCATCACTTGAGATGACCAAGTGACAACTCATGCCTTTAACACCATCACTCAGGAGACAGAGATCATTCTGTATTTCTGTGAGTTCAAGGTCTAACTACCAAAAAGTAATAGCTCACACCTTTAGCACTATGATGCAGAGTTGAAACTGGAAGTGAAACAACTGGGCACAGAATACATTTAAGGCAGGCATAGGCAGACATTGAAATATTCTGTAGAAGCAACCTGCCAGGCTGAGGACTCTTGAAGATAGCTTTCATCCTGAGGAGTTGGCTGGGTGAGAATTGACTGTGGTCTGTTTCCTCTCTGTGATATTCTAGCCTCTCCCCAATATCTGTCTCTGGGTTTTCATTATATACTAATTAGAGTCTATGTAATAGGAACAGATCAAAATCCCCATTCTAAATCCAAGGCTATTCTGACTCACAATTGTCCTCCTGCCACTACCTGTTCACATGAAACAATGGCTTTTCATGCTGGCAGCTATTCACTGTTCCCCAGAGACAGTTCAACAGTTTGATTCCCTGATTAAAACTTTTGTTACCCACACAGTGATCTAGTTTGGTGGTTTACCATGTCCTTGTTTAAATCTAGTCCTGAAACCAAGAAGGAACACTTCTGTCCTCAAAAGCCCATTTTCTCCTAACATAACCAAACTGCCAACTTGGCCCTCCTTGGCACAAATCATTTGCCTCTGCTAGCTTGTGCCACTCACCATATCTGACTCCCAATTTAGAGTCTGTCTCTTCAACCACTAACTACCTCTATTGTTCTACCTGCTCTACCCACTCGCCTTTTCCTTGCCTACTTAAGTATTCTCTCAGAGCGGCCAACCAAGTCTCTGTCACTCTTGATTAAGTTGCCCTGGTGTGAGGTTCCCAAAAATCTCTCTATAAACAATATTTTTGGTTTAAAGTTTAATACTAATGGATCTTCAATTCAGAATTATAGAATGTAAAACTCAAACTTAACAGAGATAAAGATTACTCGTTTTTCCATTTCATGACTATAAGACCTAAATAACAATGAACAAATAGCAAACTTTAATGAGAATATAGAATGCATAGACATCAGTGTGCTATAGATAATTGAAACTAAAATTCTAGGCAGAAGAAGCAAGATAAGCAAAAACCCTAAAATGAAAAAGTTTTAAGGAATTAGACTGATTTAGTCAAATGACCTACATTTATTTATATTAATCAGGTATTTAAGGAAATATTTCAGTCAGAGCCTTTAGAGAACTTGACCTCACTGAGATGGGATTTCCTGATGGTTTGATGGCCCTCATGCTTTTAAGTAAAAAATGCAGCTTAGCTGTACATACATTTATATTAAACAAGTACCTCTTATAATCTAGACTTTTAGATATGGTTTTAATAAACATTTACACAAGCTTTCAAATCTTCACCTATAATCACTTTGCTTTACCAATCAAAAAATATGTATATTACAATACTTCTCCTCCTTAGCTCTCGCATAATCTTACCTCTTTAAGATCTTGAGATATTGACACTCAGCACAGATAGAAACAGTGAAGTGAGAACTGTTGGAAAGAGACCAAATGTGGATAAGAAAACATTCTGAGCAGCAGGCCACATATGCCCCTTGTACATTATAGATCCTCAACATTTTTTTCCATGATGGTGTCAGCAGGTATTTTTTGCCCTTCATTATCTTATAAAGTGCCTGCCCAGATATTGATGACTACATAAACAGGCCTTTCAAATTAACTATGAAAGAAAAACTCAAATGAAAGTTCTCAAGTCTACTGTTTAGGAATCATAAGGCTTTCTGAAGGCACTTGTAGTTATGTGGAGTCTTCTATTTCACTTGCACAACCTTAGGAACCTGGAAAACTTAGCTGTTAGATGCCAACATCATCAGATACTTCTAGGCCTTGGGCACAACTTTTTAAATTATGTTTCGAAGAAACAAATAATAATGTTTTTGCTGCTTTCAAAGCCTCAAGTAGACCTGTTACTCCCATAAGAGGCAGTAAATTCTCAGAGTCTTTAAGTCATTCCCAGACATTAAGAATATAACATGAACTGAACAAAATAAATTTCTTTTCACACATTTACACCCCCATAGAAAGACCTTCACTGACTCTACATCAAGCTTTACAAATGACATGCAAAATTCCTGTGAAGGTTACTGTCTTTTTACTGCTTATAAACATGTTGTTATCAAAATCATACATACAACTCATCTGCATAAGACACACAACTTTTAAAATGCCACACAATGTTTTCTAGATCATTTGCTTTAGCCAAAATCCAGAATAGAATCCTTTAAGTTCAATGAGTTACTATCTTTCTCAAAAGATTTATAGAACATTAGAGTTTAGAAATAAGAAATTAACTTAGGCACTTGAATGAGAAAGTATAAATTAAGATTTAAAAATTGTATCACCTTCTTAGAACTAATATGGATATTTCATAAAAAAAATATTTGGAGTAACACCATAATGCTACTGTGAATAATTTAAAATATATTCAATGCGGCTCAGAACTTACTCAGATGAACCAGTAGTATTATCTTTTCCTAAATCTGTATCCAGCTATGTCGTAATTGTCTGAAATTATGCAGTGTGAGAGTACTTATATCTTGGAAACTGAAAAAATCCATATATCTCATTTTCCCTTTCCTGTGGAAAGCCAATTGTGTTTTTAAAATATTACTTTTTATAGTCTCTAGAATTTCCTTGTAAGCACATATTGCAATTATAATTTGGAAGTTATTTTTAAAGGAAAAAAACTGAGCCTATTAACTACTGTGTAAATAGCGCTTTTTCACGAAGTATGAGGAAAAAACTCTTTCTCCTCTATAAAAGAGCCTTTATCCATAGACTTGACCTAAAATTACCCATGCAATCTAAACTCTCTGTTACTCATATAAACAAGCAGCATAAAAACATTTCATCTAAGTAAAAGTTTCAGGGAGAAAAAGCACACCATGGATGAACACATGAAAATAATTGTGAACCCCTTAAAAAGTAGATTATGGTTGAGGGGAAAGGTCCGAACTGCTTTGGTATCTAGAAGCCATACTCCACTTTAAGTTTCCCTATTCCTATGCTGTCCAAATTCTGAGGTTATCTACCCAAGTAGAGATGAACCATTTCATATCCTTCCAACCTTATGACTATTTTTAAATGCTAAGACATAACAAAATTACCGACTACTCTACTATTGTTTTTCTTCAGAATCTCCCAATGAAGTTATACAAGATAACTCTGCAGTGAGTACACAAACTTCACTTAAAAAGAAAATATCACAGCCATTAGTTATAGATGAATGAATAATTTAACACCAACATTATACCACTTCATGAAGGAACACGATAAGATCTCTGTTTTCCGTCAGCACCAGGCATATATGTGGAACATACACACACAGAGAGAGGGGGGGAGGGAGAGAGAGAGGGAGAGGGGGGCAGGAGAGAGAATTTGTATGCATGCATAAAATTGAATGAATAAAATTTTTAAAAGAACTTTGATAAAGTTACTGATACTTAGCCAGAAAATTGATAGAAACAATAAAATCAAGTTCAAACACAGGACCTCTAAACACCTGAGGGGAAAAAACCTCAAACAGTAAGTTGAGTACAAAAACAACAAATACAAAGTGCTTGTCAATCAAGCCCTAGGCTTTGTCACTGCATGAAACAGAGACTCTGGCCTAAACAGAGATAAAAAGAACATTTATCATATAGAGAAAGCATTCAGTGAAATCTACTTGACATTAGTATTATTTGTCGCATTCACACAAATCCATTCACCCCGGTATGTTCCTTTTACATGAAATGGGAGACATAGGAGGGGAGGCAGGTGTTTTAGCATGCAGACCAAAAATCCTTCCCACAGATTCCAATGCCTGAATTCATTGACAATTTTAGCAAGAGCCTAAAATGTGGAAATGCATGCTAGAAGTCTTTAGTTGCGAGACTATCTAAAAACCCTATGACTATCTAAAAACCCTATACTGAAAATAAGCTAAATGACTTTTAGACTCTCAGAAAGCCTTACCGTATTAGTACCATGTGCAAAAGAAATGGAAGGGTCAAGGTCTGAAGAACTGGTCTATTAAGTTACTTAAATTGCTTGTATATGCTGGACCTCTATAGAAAATATATTCTATGTGTGGAATAGACCAATAAGCTTCTATTTGTTGATGTATATGCTTCCTGAACCTCCACAGCAAATATATGCTATGAGTGGAATAGACCAATAAGCTCCCATGTTTGCTATCACCCATTTGCTGCACAGGTCCTATATCCCTACCCCTCCATCTCAGAAATAGAATTGGCTTTCATATTCTCTTCAAAATCACATTGTCACACCCAAGAAAAGGTACCTGAGCAGCACTCCCACACTCTCCTGACTCCTGCAGTCTACTCCACACAATTCTTCTACTGTCACCTAGCTTTCCTAAAATTAAAAAAAAAATGATTTAAAGCTCAAAAATCTGTTCTTGTGGAACCAGAACAGTTTGATGTTAATGTGCCTCAGTGGCAGCCACAGCACACAGAAGATAAGCAGTAACTGTAAAAGGATATCTCTGCCTAATTAAAGAAATAGATTGTAGGGGCTTACAGTCAAGAGCATATAATGTTCTTGCAGGGGACCAGAATTCAGTTCTCAGCACCCACAATCACCTATAGCTCCAGCTCCAGGGTTCCAACTACTCTTCTGACCCCCATGGGTACTTTCACATATGTATTAACAAAAATCAAAAATAAATAAAAAATAAAAAAACAAATAAAAATAAATCTTAGGAAGGAAAAAGGAATAGGTCATAGAGAATGAGTTAATAACACTCTAGAAGTGACTGTCACTGTTGGCATTTTGGATCCATTTTTAGTGATGACACAGGGGATGGTTACAAGGGAGAAAATGGCAGCTCATAGCATACACATGCTATGAATTCCTCTAAGTCATCTTAAATACTGGTTTGCATACCATCTTCACTTTACACAACTGTAAACAAGCCATTTTGCCTGAAAATAGTTTTTCATATTCTAAATAAGGTTCTGCAGAAACCTATAAGAACATTTACCTGTCAAGCACTAATTGGCAGGTGGTCTTTCCCAGAAGAACTTCTGAAAATGGACGTGGAGGCAGGAGGCAATCATGCAGAGAAAAAGAAAATATAAAATAAGCAGCACATTCTATGTCTGACTACAAAATTAAAATTATTACTCAGTTTTTTGACACCACCTTCAAAAGGAAGCATAGTTTATACTGAATGCATCAAAAAGAAATTACTAAATATTACCTAGTACGCAATGTCCATTAATTCTAGCAGGAGAATGTCAAGTTTATTTTAATCAAGAACCTGGTGAAAAACTCATACAGGGTTTTGGATAGCAACCTTTGAAATGGGAAATGGAGCTGGTCACCATATTATTCAAGATCATTTCACAGTATATTAGTGGGAGAAATCAGTAACAGTAAATTAGAAAAGAAGACATCAAAAAGAAGCTAATATGACTTAGGGTAGTTTCATAGATTATTCAAACCATTAAGAAATACTGTTACCGGGGCTGGAGAGATAGCTCAGCGGTTAAGAGCACCGTCTGCTCTTCCAGAGGACCCGGGTTCGATTCCCAGCACCCACATGGCAGTTAGCAACTGTCTGTAGTTCCAGTTCCAGGCAAACACCAAGGCAAATAAATAAATAAATAATAAATAAATAAAGTTAAAAAAAGGAAATACTGTTACCATGTTAACACTGAAATTAGATTTTCAGAGAACTAAGAAAGGAACAAACTTCATACCTTCTAATACTGTTTTTGAGGATGTAATCTGGAAAATATCCCCTATAGGATTCTAGGGGGTCAAACTTTAAGCCTGATACCTGAACACAAGTACCACAGATCTCACTCAGGTCTAATGTTCTGCTTGAAAAATTACGATTTGTAAGGCTAATGTTCCATTTCCTAAACTCTTTATACTTCACAGTAACAAAAGCAAAGAGAATTTTTAAACCTACCAACAATTCATCTTTCTGTTTTAATCTGGGCTGAGAATATTTGAAAAACAAAGACAGCATAAAGGTTGTCAAAATGGCTCAGCAGGAAGTACCCTTGTCACCAAACCTGTCAACCAGAATTTTACTCTTGAGGGGCCCTACATGGTAGGAGAGGAGTTACTACCACAAATTGTCCTCTTAACCTCTGTACATGTGCCATGGCAGTCTCTGTCACTCTCTGTCTCTCTTTTTCTCTCAAACTTTTTCAAAGTGTCCAGTGAATTATTTAGCTACAAAACATACATAATTCAACTCCTAATTTAGAATAAAACATGTAGCCGGGCAGGGAGACACATACTTTAAGTTTCCGGATTCCAGAGACAAAGGCAGGTGATTCCCTTACCTCCAAGTTAGGACCAGCCAGGGCACTACATGCTAATATCAGCACAAAAGAGGCTAGCCTGGGCTGTGTATGTATAAAAACTATTTCTGAAAAAGGGGAAATGACAGAAAACAAGGACCCTAAACAAAACACAATCTGAAATGTAATCTAATTAATTTAAACCCACAACTCCACATGCTAGCTTTTTAAAAAATTTAAATGCTTAAAAGAAATTAGAATTATGAGTTTCTCTTTATCTTGCCTTGAATATATAACAGGTATGCAACAGAGGCATGAGTGTTAATAAGTTGTTGCAAATCTCAAATAATTACTGGGTCGGGGCAGCAAGATGTACCTTATGCAATCATGACATTAGGAATCTGCAGGAGGATTCTTTCAGCTCAAGTGTTTCAGACATTATGAGGCACATAATAAGATCCTGACTAAAAATAATAAACACAAAATAATATGAAATGCCTGCATTTGAGGCATCATTGAAAGCATTCTTGTTCAGTTACGATATCATCAAGGGGGCATGTGTGCTCTGACCAGTTTTATTTGTAAATAGACAACTTGTAAGTCATTATTTTCTTATAAAAAATCTTGGAATGAGGGCCCCCATCAGAATTTGTAAATTAATACCAACTGTGCTATAAAATATCTAACTTCAATACGACACAAAAAGTCTGAGGTAAGGGATACACATCTAAAATTCCACCACCCAAAATACAGAAGCAGGAGAATCAAGAATTCAAGGCCAATCTCAGCTACATAGTGAGGTTAAAGCTAGCTTAAACTTCATGAGATCCTGTTCTCAAACAAACAGAAAACCAAAAACTGCCCAATAAAAAATATCCATTACACAAGACTTCCAAGTGCATTTTACTGCCCTAAACTATCAATATTCACACATTTCTTTTGTGAAACATTGAGATGCCTTTTTGCCAGATGGTGAAAGAAATTGCCCTACAAACTTAGTAATGAAGTTCAATTCCCATTTCCCACAGTGGTAACTGACTCCTAAAATTTGTCCAAACTTCAACACATGATGTGGCATGGATACATCAACATACTAATGCATATACACATTCCTCCTACATAGTGAACAAATACATCATACAAACAACAAAAATATAACTTATTTCCCTGTTTACCCACTTTAATGCCTCACATATTTCAAAGTAAAAATCCAACAGACTAGAGGTACAACCTAATTATACAACAACAGTGCCACTCTAAAAAATAAAACAGAAATTTTTCTTTTTAAATTACTGTATGAGAATACTAATGCCAAAATTTAACCACACAAATGACAACAAATGATGGAGTCCTACAAAATTCACAGAAAGACAAACCACTATCAGATATTAATTTCCTAAGTTTTAGGTCAGTCCCCTCAGGATATAATTTTTTTCTTTCCTGTTTGAAAATAACAAAAACAACCTAAAATTTAAACAAATACACAATAGCAAAAGCCATTTGAAAATTGAGAATAGATAAATCACATCTGTAGCATTCACTGTGCTGTTCCTGATCCTGCTCAACCTCTGTCTGGTTTTTGAGACAATGTCTGGCTATTGAGGCCAGAAAGAAGAGCTCAAACTTGTGATGTCACAGTTCCCTCTTCAGCCCCTGCAATAGTCCACCTTAGTAACCAGGAATATTAGTGTGTCATTGGATTTCCTCACTTTTAAGTTGAAAATGCCACTGAACTCTAAAACCATACATAAGAGAATTCAAAAGCAAAAATCAACGAAATAAAATAAAGAAAATTAGATTGTAAGGCTAGAGCCTAACAATGTAGCCCAATTTAGCTGAGCTTCACAGCACATCACCTTATAAGTCAACTTTTAAAAATTATTTACGGGGCTGGAGAGATGGCTCAGCGGTTAAGAGCACCATCTGCTCTTCCAGAGGACCCGGGTTCGATTCCCAGCACCCACATGGCAGCTAACAACTGTCTGTAGTTCCAGTTCCAGGCAAACACCAAGGCAAATAAATAAATAAATAAATAATGTTTAATAAAAAAATTATTTACTTTTGTTTTACACGTATGGTTATTTTGCCTGCATGTCTACATACTCCATGCATTTAGTACCTGCAGATGCCAGAAGGGGGCATCAGACCCTTTGGGACTGGAGTTATAGCCAGTCTGTGTATCCCATACATTCAGTACCTGCAGAGGCCAGAAGGGGGCATCAGGTCCCTTAAAATTGTAGTTACAGGCAGTTGTTAGTCACCTTGTGGGCACTGGGAATCAAACCCTGGTTCTATGAAGAGCACTTAGCAGTGCTCTATCCCAAGACAATGCTGAACCCTTGCACCACCTACATACTTTTTTATAAATATTTTTTGAGACAGGTTCTCATGTATTTCATGCTAGCCTTGAACTCCCCATGTAGGTGAGGATGCCCTTAAACTTTTATTTCTTTTGCCCCTACCTTCCAAAGACTGGGATTCTGGGCATTCCCACTTTAGCCATTAGGAGCTTAATCTAGGGCTTTGTTGTACCAACTGTCTTATAGCATGTAAAAAAACAAATAAAAATATTGTAGTAGCTGGGCAGTGATGGTGTACATTTTTAATCCCAGCACTCAAGAGGCAGAGACAGGCAGAGCTAAGTTCAAGGCCAGCCTTGTCTACAGTGTGAGTTCCAGGCTATAGCCAGGGATATACAGAGAAACCTTGTCTCAGAAAAAAAAAAGCTACACAGAAATAAGCTTCACTATATTTTCTCACATACAGAAAACTAGAGAACCTTTTATAGCAATCCGAATCTGAACCCAAATTTGATCCCAAGCCTGAAACCTAACCCTAGATACGTCACTGTTACCCTAAATGAATTTTTAACATTACCAAAGTATATTTATTATTCTATGTTGACTAAAGCACATACCACATATAACTAAGAACTAAACAGTACATATAAATTATATATATCAAATATAACATCTAAGAACTAAAACTAACCTTAAATCAGTTTCTGAAAGTCACTCCTGACGATGCACCTTGTTGCTGGACACTCTGCTCCTAGTCGCTCAGATGAGACACTCCTGCTCAACACGACACTCTGCGACACTCCTGCTCTGATGCTCCGGAGGATGCTTTGGTCACTTGACGACGTCAACGACTACAATGACGACAACGACGACGAAGGACAATGACCCAGGACTGACGACGACGAAGGACAATGACCCAGGACCGACGACGAA